>CAXITT010000621.1:108701-122567 GCA_964033795.1 Lymnaea stagnalis | reverse complement strand
GGGGGGGGGGGGGCATTATATATTTTTAGGTGTTCAGGTTTGGTCTGGTGCTTAAACTGTTAGGAAACAAAGCGTTAATACTTGTTTAAAATTGTGTCGTGTTTTTCCACCCATTTTGAGACCGCATCTGTTTTGTTCGGCGGAACGAAATAATAATTATTATTTCAGAAATTACGTCACAAAATTAATTGACACGCATGAAAAGGTGTATGATGGACTGCAGACTAGTGCGTTGTAACTAGGCTAAACATTACCGCTGAAATATCTAGAATGTTATTTGGGAAAACTCAAAGCAACAGTTTCACGATATTTACGAAAATTTGCAGTGACTATTTTATTCCCTTTCAAAATAATTGATTAGAAATATTGTATTTCACATATTTTTAGGTGACAAATGGCTTTATTAGAGACTATTTATGGACTCACTGAATTTCAAGAGAATTATTGCACAATTCGTGTGTAAATTTACTTCTTTTTCTATATATTAAGGGTCCACGATCAATTTATTGATCAGTTTGGCTCTTATGCATGTAGAGGGGATTGGCAATGTTTCTGTGCCTGGTGTTATGAGGATATTTCACTGATTGCCAGTGCCACTTAGTGTGGGTATCATGCACTGGGGGTTTGAAGGCCTGAGACAAAAGACGCAAATGTGTCTAGAGTTGTCGCCTCAACTGTTCCTTTTGAAAGCTTGTTCCACTCCTTGATGAGCAGTTGGGGCAGTTGCCAAGGCTGGCTTCTTGCTGGTATGAGCCGGAATTGCCTTTCATGGCCTCGTCGCTGTCTATGGGGGAGAGGGACGAGTTTCTGTTTAATACTGGAACAGTGGACCAGCCCATTATTTATCTTGTACATCATGGAGAGCCTGGATTGTCGTCGTCGTTCCTCCAATGGTGACCAGCCTAGTGTTTCTAGCATGCTGCCAACACTAGAGGTATTCCTGTAGCGGTTCAGGACAAAGCGTGCTGCCCATCTCTGGACCGCCTCAAACCTGTTAATGCTCTTCTGGGTAAATGGATCCCACACTGAAGATGCATCATCTAAAACCGGACGGACAAAGGCTTTATACGGTCTTTCTTTCACACAGGAGTTGCCAATCTTTAGATTTCGCCTTAAGAACCCCAGGGTCTAGTTTGCTTGGTTACATACATTTTTAATATGCTCGTCCCAGCGGACTTGTCTTTGAATGGTAACACCTAGGTACTTAACGGAGGAAACTGGCTCAAGTATATGGCCATGCAGTTCGTATTGGTAGTGTAGAGGAGTGCAACTTCTAGAAACTGATAGTGTCTGGCACTTGGCAGGGTGAAATTCCATGTCCCAGCTAATCTCCCACTCAGCCAACAGATTGAGATCCTGTTGTAGCTGGTCCTGGTCAGATCTGTTGGTGATCGTCCTATACACCGCTGTGTCATCTGCGAACAGTCTTGCTTGGGATGTCAGTTTCTCTGGTAGGTCATTAATATATGCTAGGAACAAACAGGGGCCTAGCACTGACACCTGGGGGACCCCTGACTTCACATCGACTTTTACGTTCAGGATTTGTGCTTTTATTTAAGTCCCAGGTTGTGGAGTTCTGCAATGCAAAGCAATAAAAGTTACTAAAAAACGAAAGCACCGCCCAGTCTCGGCTCTAGATATAGGCGGCTCCCTACGGTGGACAATTCCAGTAAAATAACAATTAAATTAAAAACAAAAACATTACGAACAAGATCTCAACTAATGCGACAATCAAGTTCAATGTCAACCAAATCTTTATACAGAAAATAATTTTAGAATTTATTATTTTTCAACCCGATTTTGGATACTGCTTTTCATTTGGTTAATAATCAGTTTTGACAGAAATCACCTCTCAGTGACTTCATTTGATTTTTTGTCAAAGTTTTCAAAGAATGCACGGACCTTCAATTGGCATATGAAATTGAAAACACAGCATCACTAGTGTAACGAGGGGGCTGGGGCGGGCCACCACAGTCGGCAATTTCTTTGCTACGTATTCAGGGGTGTCAGTTTAGACACTGCAAAGACAAGAGAGAGAGAGAGAGGGAGAGAGAGATTTAGACAATGAAGTGAAAGAGAGAGAGAGAGGCGGATAAAAAGACGAAAGTATAATTTTATATTAACGTCGATTACCGACTATTATCAGACATCAGTTATAGTGGGAGACGTTATCTAAATTGTACGCAGCTCCTTTTATTCAGACCCAGTTATACAGAAATATGTGAGATTCAATCTTCAAAACCATACGCTACTTAACCATCAAAGCCAGAGTTTTCATAGACTTTCTGTCGAATGGGCCCACTCTCCAAATTTCTATGTTTCAATGTGAATATTGCTATCCCTCCCAATAACAGTAACGTTTCGAAGCTGAAACTCCTTAAAAAGTTTCTTTGTTCTACAACATCTACCATGCCTCAAGGTTGCTTGGTTGGTTTAGCTACACTATCCATAGAAAGAGCGATTTCTACAAAGTTGGATCTGAACAAATAGTTCAGGATTTGTTGTCTACAGAAGAAAGGAAGTCTAGTTTTCTTAAAATATTGCATTAATAGACTCTCTTTAATATATTTTCCATTTACTTTTTTAAAAATATGTTCTGCAGCCGACTCATTTCTAATTACTCTGCAGAACTTAGAAAACAATGTTCATCTTTCTATTAAATAAATACTCTGAACAGTACTACAAAGTTGACAGTTGAAGAATTGAAGGTAATGTAACGTTTGGCTACATATAAATTATATAAAAATGTTTATCACATTTTTATCTTTCAGATTAATTATAATTCAAAATGAATAGAACATTTATTTTCTTAAAATACAAGATATGATTCTTTTCTTCATCCAAAGACATGGAAATGTTTTTTGATTGCATTGTACATTTTCAGCACACAAATAAAACAATTTGAACGCAAGACATCTACATTAAATTATTTCACCAGTGGAAAAAAAAAAAGCAGTCATTCAGTGAATTCTCTAAGCCATAACAGGGACTTATTAGTTCTTATTTAGATGTGTGACTTCTGGGGGAGCACGCTGGTAAATTCGTACAGATTGGGGAACAAACGAATTTTTTGTTCTTTCAGTCCTCACCCTGAGAGAAAGAATTCGTCCCGAACGGGCTAATCCTAAGTATCTGTGACGAAGAGGGTGGGATGTATCATCCAAAATGTGTTTCGTTTTACAATAACATCTTTCTTCAAACAGTTGTTCAAGTGAAGGATTTGTAGTTTTTGTTATGTTCCTAGCTTCAGGAGCGTAACTGGGTTTTTTACGTCCTTGGCTAATTTAATTTTTTGCGCTCTTTTGTTTAAATAAAAATTAAAAAATTAGAGATTTAGCGGCACCCTTTTGAACTGGCGCAGATAGGAGGTATCTCCTTCAGAGAGCTGTTATTTAGTGGTAGATAGGAGGTATCTCCTGTCAGAGAGTTGTTATTGAGTGGTAGATATGAGGTATCTCCTGTCAGAGAGTTTTTATTGAGTGGTAGATAGGAGGTATCTCCTGTCAGAGAGCTGTTATTGAGTGGTAGATAGGAGGTATCTCCTGTCAGAGAGTTGTTATTGAGTGGTAGATAGGAGGTATCTCCTGTCAGAGAGTTGTTATTGAGTGGTAGATAGGAGGTATCTCCTGTCAGAGAGCTGTTATTGAGTGGTAGATAGGAGGTATCTCCTGTCAGAGAGCTGTTATTGAGTGGTAGATAGGAGGTATCTCCTGTCAGAGAGTTGTTATTTAGTGGTAGATAGGAGGTATCTCCTGTCAGAGAGTTGTTATTGAGTGGTAGATAGGAAGTATCTCCTGTCAGAGAGTTGTTATTTAGTGGTATATAGGAGGTATCTCCTGTCAGAGAGTTCTTATTGAGTGGCAGTTAGGAGATACTCTCCTGTCAGAGAGAGACTCACATTTCTTAATGAGTTTTATGATGAAATCCAACTTAAAAAAAAAGTTGATGCTAAATTTTGTCATTGATCAAAACAGTGTTGACTTAACAAAACACGTGTGGGAAATTAGCACAAGCACGCATTGCGAAACAGTTGGTTGGGAGAAGAAAAGCTGGATTAAGGCGTAATAAACGCATGTATTGTCAAACAGAATAGATGCCAATATCACGAATATCATTTGTCAAAGACGCGGGACCTTTGCATCACGATTTACATAAGAAGTAGTTTAAGCTAAGTCAGCCAGGAGATTCTAATGATCCTTGACTTAGTAGCTATGGCAGCCAATCATAGCATCCATAGCTGAGAATGAGGACACTATGTAATGCCCGTTCCCCAAACCTATCTGCCTAGTGTGCAATGCAAGGGACAGATTTTACTTATGAGTCACATATTACTTCAGTGCAATAATAACTAGACTCTGGTCCAGGGGTCGGGAACCTACTCCTCGTGGAGCCGCATGCGGCCCTTTGATCTTTTATACTACCAGTTGCGAGATTAAAACTTAATATTTGGCTCTTTGCCCTGAAAAGTTTCCCGACCGCTGCCATGGGCCCTGTGGCGCGAACACACTGAGAGACTTATTTTGAAAAGCTTTTCCCCCTTAGATGACTTTTTCCCGTTAGTTGAGAAGGAAATTGAGATTGAGCCTTTTAAAGAACTCCCCAAAACTTAGAGATTGGGCACTATTTAGGAATACCCTAAAAGGGCGATATATGACTATTTGATGATCCAAATCCCACAAGTGAAACAATGGTCACAAATGAACCAAGAGTGAAAAATTTGATGATAACATGGCTTTTAGTTGACAATTCAATCATCCAAGTGCCGAAAGTTGAAAAATCTAAGACCCGCGGGGTGGAATAAACTCAAATTGCATTATTACGAGTTTCTTGTTGACACTGAGTAAGACGAGTCACTTAAAGCTATGACCGCTGCATAAATCCAGGAAATCGCCAAATCCCCATGATTTGGAACTTCTGAACCAGGAGCTCTTAACATTTTTGCACCTTTGCACACCCTCTCAATTTCAAAACATTTCCCATAACCCACCCGTCCCTCCCTCCTTTTAAAGATAAAGATAATTTCAAAACTGTATTTGACAGTGGAGAGTTATACATTTTTTTGTAATGCATTTTTTTCTACATTTTAATGTTGTTTTTAAAAAAAAAAACTTCAAAAATTTAATCAGATGGGACACCTAGATATAACATTTGACCTATTAAAAATGAAATCAACTTTCATTTTACAGTTTTTTTTTAAATTATTAATATTATTTTTTGACATCTTGTAATTCTTCAATTTTTTTTAGGAACTTCTTTGTCTTCCCACACCCCCGACATTGCCCCCTGCACCCTTCTGGCAATAATGGACAATGCTTCCCACAACTCCTGACACTACCTCTCGCATCCCCTGGCACTGTCTCACAATACCCCTGGCACTGTCTCACAATACCCCTGGCACTGTCTCACAATACCCCTGGCACCGTCTCACAATACCCCTGGCACTATCTCACTATACCCCTGGCACCGTCTCACAATACCCCTGACATCGTCTCACAATACCTCTGGCACTTTCTCACTATATCCCTGGGGATGTCTCACAAAACCCCTGGCACCATCTCACATAATTCCCCTGGCACTATCTCACAATACCCCTGGCACTGTCTCACAATACCCCTGGCACTGTCTCACAATACCCCTGGCACTGTCTCACAATACCCCTGGCACCGTCTCACAATACCCCTGGCACTGTCTCACAATACCCCTGGCACTGTCTCACAATACCCCTGGCACTGTCTCACAATACCCCTGGCACTGTCTCACAATACCCCTGGCACTGTCTCACAATACCCCTGGCACTGTCTCACAATACCCCTGGCACTGTCTCACAATACCCCTGGCACTGTCTCACAATACCCCTGGCACTGTCTCACAATACCCCTGGCACTGTCTCACAATACCCCTGGCACTGTCTCACAATACCCCTGGCACTGTCTCACAATACCCCTGGCACTGTCTCACAATACCCCTGGCACCGTCTCACAATACCCCTGGCACCGTCTCACAATACCCCTGGCACCGTCTCACAATACCCCTGGCACCGTCTCACAATACCCCTGGCACCGTCTCACAATACCCCTGGCACCGTCTCACAGTACCCCTGGCACCGTCTCACAGTACCCCTGGCTAAGAACACCTGACCTAAACCAATGTAAAATTTTAAAATACATTCTCAAGCCACAAATAGTCTGAGCAATAGATGCGTTTACCACCAGCTAGATCATGTCACCTCATCTGTCCATTAAAAGTAAAATCCATTATGATTTTGAAATGATAATTGGCCCGGCCTTGTAGTATAAATACAATCTTTATTATTAGTATTTGTTAATAATACATCCGAATAGCCCATCCTGTATAAGGAAAGGCTGCGGCTATTCGGACCCGGGTCCGAGAAGTGAGAGTATTGGTTTATTAAAAAAATATTTATAATTTATTGTAGGGTTTGTAAGACAAAAATGAGGCATCAAATGAAAGATAATTGAATGGACTATACGTTTGTAAACTTACTTCTTCAGTTTAACTAAAATAAATTACAACAAATGACATCCGAACAGCTTTTAGTCAAAATGGACCCGGACACGCAGCGCCGCTATTCGGACCCGGGTCCCTTTAGACTCAATGCTATTTGGATGTCATTTTTGGTAGTTTATTTTAATTAAACTGAAGAAGTAAGTTTACAAACATATAGTTCATTTAATTATCTTTCATTTGATTCCAAATTTTGTCTTACAACCTTACAATATTTTTTTTTTCAAATTTTAATCCCCAACCACTCACTTGTCGGACCCGGGTCCGAATAGCCACTTCGATAGTGAAAGTCAGCTTCCACAAAATACAATGGATGTTCTTTAATATTTCATAAATTCACAGCAAAAAAAAAATAATTCATACATACAAGAATGGAATACTCGTGTGGAAAATATGAAAATAAGAAATATTAAAATTGTTAATCTGTTTTTATCTTATACTGTTTGATACGTCGAAAGCAAAATCTAGCCACAAGGAAGAGTAGTGATAGTATAGTTAATATGATACCAGTTAGGAATGCCATTACGTCCAAGAGAAGAAATTGATACATTGGCATTTCTTGACCAGATGACCTCATGTAGTCGCCCCCGTATTTCATCACGTGATCAAACCAGTAGGCAGCTTCCTTCATTGGTACTTTGTAGAGTTCTTTGAATAACGTTGATGCTTTCTGTATGTTGTTCTTGTATTTGGGATTATAGGCGACTTCTTTGATCAGGTCGGCAAATTCTTCCGCTGTAATTGTTCTTATATCTGCGCCAAGTCCAAAACCTTTAACACGTATCCGTTCTGAGTTGTAATACTGGTCTCCATAGATGGGAAGACAGAGAATAGGTACGGCGTGATACAGGGCTTCGTACTGTCCATTCTTACCACAATGTGATACAAACACTTTGGTCTTGGGGTGTCCCAAGAGATCATTTTGAGGCAGCCATTTTGTAATCATGATTTTGTCCGGCCTAGGAGAAGTTAAATTAGCTTTCCACACAACATTCAAATCAAGTTTATCGAAGGCGGCAACCATTTTGTTCATGATATGAGAAGGCACTTTGATATCAGAACTGCCAAAGGTGACCACGACTACGCCTCTGGCAGCACCGTTAACGAAGTTCAGATACTCTCCTGTCAATGGTTTGACTTCACTGACAGAAGATCCTCCGATACGTTTTGTGTTTGGGAGCTCTGGTCGGGGATAGTCGAGGATGTGGTCAGATTCAGAGATGAATATTTCAGCTTGCAAGGCGATGTCGTTTAATCGTTTAAATGGTTTTTCAGGGGCGAATCTGGTAACTATGTCGTCATCTGTGTAAATGTCATATACGACTGACAGTAAAGCTATGAATGTCGACTCCACCTTTTGAAAGAATGTCATCCTGTTTGTTACATTCTGTATCACGAAGGGTTCTACTGCCGGGCTGTAAGGTATCCTGGCCAGTGCCAACTCATGCACGGTTCCTATAAGAGCGAAACGCAAATCCAATTTGTAAGGCAACACCAAGAGATTCCTAGTAAACATGAACGCATCTAATACGAACAAGTCTGGGTTAATACTCTTGATTTGATCTATAAAAGCTGTTTCTAAGAGAATTTCAAGAGCAAAGCTTTTCATTATTTTGACCGTAGGTAATATGTCTATGAATGTGTGTTGATCTCCTGACCAGAAAATATCCATCATTTTGGTTTCTTTGAATTTAGTCTCCTCCATGTCCCCCAGATGTTTGCCGTAGAGAATCGGCTTGACGGCTTCGTACTTGATGAGACCCTTGTCCGCCATGTAGTCGGGGATACATATCCAGACCTCGTGTCCGAGATCTACCAGGGCCTGGCCGATGTTGGCGTGGTAGATGACGTAGCTGTTCATTAACCCCGGGAACATGACGACCTTTTTGGCGCGGGTTGATGATGGAGCTAGAGCGAGCATGGTTAGTGTCAAGATCAAAGTGACTCGGTGTTGCATTGTGCATGGATAGCTCTGAAACAAAGAAAGAATATTTACGAGCAGCCTCGTCCGAGATAGCCCCATTGATAAGAGAAGAAATCCCTAAGTCAGTGGTCGGAAACCCAGGGAAAATGTGGGTATTAAAAAACACAAACACACACACAATAAATCTGTGGTGAGATTTAAACATTCAATCCCTGAATGCGCTCCCAAAATTGTTCCTTATCAGATTTAATGTATACAGATGGCTCCTCACTCAAAAATGGTTTCTGACTCCCGTCCTAAGGACACGACTTGACATGTTCAAGAAAATTCTATTAGCCTGTCGCTTGAAATGTATGCTTCAAGGGGTAAAAACTCTATTGGTTTTTGTGGACTTTATGCATGAGTAATACAGACTCTGTTAGTGTTTGTGGACTATATGCATCAAGAAATACATACTCTCTTTGTGTTTGTGGGCTATATGCATAGGGTAATATATAATCTATTGGTGTTTGCGGACTTTATGCATCAAGTGGCACGGTCTCAATTGGTGTTTGTGGAATGCTGTATGCATTAAGTGGCTCGGTCTCTATTGGTGTTTGTGGACTGTGCTGTATGCATTAAGTGGCACATGATCTATTGGTGTTTGTGGACTGTAAGCATCAAGTGGCACGGTCTCAATTGGTGTTTGTGGACTGTGCTGTATGCATTAAGTGGCTCGGTCTCTATTGGTGTTTGTGGACTGTACTTTATGCATTAAGTGGCTCGGTCTCTATTGGTGTTTGTGGACTGTGCTGTATGCATTAAGTGGCACATGATCTATTGGTGTTTGCGGACTGTAAGCATCAAGTGACACGGTCTCAATTGGTGTTTGTGGAATGTGCTGTATGCATTAAGTGGCTCGGTCTCTATTGGTATGTGTGGCCTGGCATATTGAGCTGTTCAATCAAGTTTTGATTCCTACCTGAAGCAAGAAGTACAATAGAGCATAAGTTGGATAAAAACACTACATGATTCACTTGACTAGCTCCGTAACCAGCAGCTATCTTTAGAGAGGCTCTCATATCTTGAAGTACTGTATGTAAAAGCGCGAGCTACTTGCAAGGAAAGCCCAAACACTGAAGTGCCAGACAAATCCAAAACCCTTCTCTACAAACAACGGTTCCCAAACGGTTAATATCATCTGGCAGGCGTTGGTTACGAAACGAGTGAGATTTAGTGAGAAGGAACATCCAACGAAATTATTATATCAGATAATAATTATATCAATGATATTCTTTTCATCCCACGGTTTTTAAGTGATAAAATTGTTTTTTCCTTAAAAAAAAACTTGAGACACACGTGTGAACCTTCCCAACACACTGACGACACATCGGTTGAAGCCCAGTGCTCTCAACCAACAAATACATCAAGAATCCAATACAACTGAGTGGCAAAACTCCGTGACTGAATATGAAGTCAAGAAACGTATTTACTGACTCAATCTGACTGAATATAAAGACGAGAAGCGTATTTATTCACTGAATCTGACTGAAATATAAAAATGAGAAGTGTAGTTATTCACTGAATCTGACTGAATATAAAGATGAGAGGTGAATTTATTCACTTAATCTGACTGAATATAAAGAAGAGAAGGGTATTTACTGCCTGAATCTGACTGAAAAAATGAAGACGAGAAGTGTATTTACTCACTGAATCTGACTGAAAATAAAGACGAGAAGTGTATAAAACTGCCCGAATCTGACTGAAAATAAAGACGGGAAGTGTATTTACTCACTGTGAATATGCTGCTGTAGACTTCCAAAAGTTTTCCTTCCACTCGAACGTTTACCAAATAAATGCAGAGTCATTGTGTGCCCGCAGGTCTAGACCATCGCATGCTCTCCCGATCCTTTTGTAGGCCAAGATAGCTGGAACTGTGGGTGCAAACTAGGTGAAAGTATTCTTGGTTTTTAAGTATTATCATATTTTTACTAGCGTCTCTTAAAAGTTTTTACACGCAAATTCCAAATATCGCTTAAAAAAAATATTTGTTCCCTTCATTACTTCATTCAATTCGTCCTGAATAAATTAAGACAAGGAACCCTTGAAATCCGAGGTCTATGACCGCGAACAAATGTGAAATTTTGAGTTTTGTTCATATAAATTGTCATAGATTTGACAGCGATAGATTGAGTTATCTAAAAGAGTATTTTGATCTTTCCATAGGACATGATAGCTGATGTATTGTATTTATACACACTGGTCCCCGACCGGTGGGCGTACTTGTGGCAATCCAATACTTATCTATCCATTCAATGCTTATCTGGCAATCCAATACTTATTTAGGCATCCAATACTTATCTTGCCATCCAATGCCTATCATGCCATCAAATATTTATCTGTTCATCCAATGCAAATCCGGCCATCCAATGCTTATCTGGCCATCAAATGCTTATCTAGCCATCCAATGCTTATATGAACTCTTAATGTTAATTCGGCCACCCAATGATTATCTGGCCACTTAATGCTAACCCGGCCACCCAATCCTTATCGGGCCATCCAATGCGTATCTGGCCATCAAATGCTAATCCATGTTTATCCGGTGTCTTGTAATTGTAATGTGACAGCACTGACTGACATAAATGAAACCAACATTTAATAAAGTCATTGATTGGCAATAGAGCCCCCCCCCCTCCCCCCACGGCCCTGAAGAGGCCGACCAAGGGGTTTGAATGTGAGAATCTTCTTTGCAGCATTTTAGTTCTGGTCTCGCCGTGTTGTAATCGCCTTAAGTGCAATGACATTTAGATATGGAGGGAGCAAAAGCTGTAACAGATAAATAGGCCATGGACAATTCACGACCCAATGAGACCAAGTTATCCATTTACTGGAAGACTTCGATAATACGGACTAGATGTAGTTTGACTCCGTCATGATTAAAGAATGACGCGGATTTTTGTATCCTGATTTCTTACTTAAATATAAAAATATATGAATCCCCTACAATGACTGGGTTATTGTCAAACAATATATTCCCACAAGATACTCCCACAGCACTTTGGCAAATCTCATCATTTTCATGGGGGACATTTTTTGTTGTTGAACAAGATTCGAGCGCCAGATCAACACATTATAAACATGCGTTGTAAATGTTGAGATCACGTGACTTGGGAATGGTTACTGGCATGGCGACGCGTGTGAACGTTATATTTAAATATACACTAGACAATATACCCGGCGGTGCACGGGATTGCATTCGGGGAAAAAAAATCTACAGCCCTTTAATTTACATTAAGCGCCATGTAAAAAAAAATAAAAAAATATAGTAATAAAAAATACTTTATCTCCTATAAAAACACATTTAGAATAACCTTTTCAAACCTTTCGTTCCTCAATGGGATCCCGATCCCGGGGGATCTCAATCGGAACCCGTTTTCCGATGTATCCCGGTATCCGAAGGCATCCTGATCAAGCTTGGGTCCCGATCCCGGTTTGGTTGGATCCCAAACCCGGTGATATCCCGATACCGGTGGATCCCAATACCGTCAGTAATCCGATCTCGTTGGGTTCCCGATCCCGTTGGTATCCCGATCCCGGTGGGTTCCTGATCCCGGTGGATCCCATCCTTGTGGAATCCTAATTTCGGTTGGCTCACGATCCGTTAGGATTTCGATCTTTGTGGGATCCTGGTCCCGTCGGGATCCCGTTTCTCGGTGTGATCCCGATTCCCGTTTGATCATAATCCCGGTATGATCCCTTTTCCTGGTGGGATCCCGATACGGGTTGTATCCCGATCCCGGTGGAATCACGATCCCTGATGGATCATAATCCCGGTGTGATTCCGATCCTGGTGGGATCCCGATCCAGGTGGTTTCCCGGTTCCGGTGGGTTCCCGAGCCCGGTGGTCCCGTTTCCCGCTGGGATCCCACTTCCTCGAGGGGCTCTGATCCCGATGGGTTCCCGTTCTCGGGTGGAATCCCAATCCCGTTAGGATCCCGTTCTCTGTGGTTCCAGTTTTCCCGTGGGATCCCCCTCTCCGATGGGATCCCTATTTGATCCCGTTGCGCGATGGGATCGCGTTACCGGTAGGTTCCAGTTTACTCGTTCCCCTGTTATATTTATATATATATATATATATCTTGGTAACGATGTTTGTTCCTAGCATACATTAATGACCTACCGGAGAAACTGACATCACAGGCAAGATTGTTTGCAGATGACACAGCAGTGTATAGGACGATCGCCAACAGATCTGACCAGGACCAGCTACAACAGGATCTCAATCTGTTAGCTGAGTGGGAGATTAGCTGGGACATGGAATTTCATCCTGCCAAGTGCCAGACACTATCAATCTCTAGAAGTTGTACTCCTCTACACTACCAATACAAACTGCACGGCCATATTCTTGAGCAAGTTTCCTCCGTAAAGTACCTGGGTGTTACCATTCAAAGAGAGGTCCTGCATCTTCAGTCTGGGACCCATTTACCCAGAAGAGCATTGACAGGTTGGAGGCGGTCCAGCGACGAGCAGCACGTTTTGTCCTAAACCGCTACAGGAATACCTCTAGTGTTGGCAGCATGCTAGAAACACTAGGCTGGTCACTATTGGAGAAACGACGACGACAATCCAGGCTCTTCATGATGTACAAGATAAATAATGGGCTGGTCCACTGTTCCAGTATTAAACAGAAACTCGTCCCTCTCCCCCATAGACAGCGACGAGGCCATGACAGACAATTCAGGCTCATACCAGCAAGAAGCCAGTATAGGAGCTGCTCATTCCTGCCCAAGACAATCAGGGACTGGAACCATCTTTCAAAAGGAACAGTTGAGGCGACAACACTAGACACATTTGTGCCTATTGCCTCAAGCCTTCAAACCCCTAGTGCATAATTTCCTCATCACCACCAGTAACAGAAACATTGCAAATCCCATCTACATGCATAGGAGCCAAAATGATCAATAAATTGATCGTGGGCCCTTAAGATATAGAAGAAGAAGAAGTTATGCCATTCGTTCACTTAAAATATCGCTTTTGCATTTCTCGCTTAGAGACCGACCGAAAGTGATTTTCTGATTTCGGCCGAAGCCGAAAATAGGCCGAAAGTTTAAAATGACTTTCCGCCGAAACCGAAAAAAAGCCGAAAGTTTAAAAATGACTTTCGGCCGAAACCGAAGAAAAGCCGAAAGTTAAAAATGAATTTCGGCCGAAACCGAAGCCGAAACCGAAAATGAAATATTAAGATATTTTGAAATTTTTTCCCGCCTACATTCTGCTTACATCGAAAATGATGTGGGAAAATATAAATATTTACATTCTTTTTATAAAAATGAGATAATCGTAAATATTAATAAATAAAAATCTAATTTAGGGTTCTCAAACTCGCGGCCAGCGAGCCATTTGTGACCCGCAAGACGATATTTTGCGGTCCGCTACAT
>CAXITT010000621.1:68296-107620 GCA_964033795.1 Lymnaea stagnalis | reverse complement strand
TTTGTTATTAAAGATCGCTTAGATAGTTCTTAAAGATCGCTTAGTTTGTTTTAAAGATCGTTTAGTTTGTTCATAAATGTCGTTTAGTTTGTTGTTAAATATCATTTAGTTTGTTCTCAAAGATCGCTTAATTTGTTTTTAAATGTCGCTTAGTTTTTTGTTAAATATCGCTTTCGCTTAGTATTAAATGACTGAAAACCTGAGTAACTTTCGGCCGGATGGCCGAAAGTCAAAGTCAATTTCGGCCGAAACCGAAGAAAAACCGAAAGTTAACTTTTCTCTTTCGGCCGAAACCGAAATTAAGCCGAAATTTAACTTTCCAGTTTCGGCCGAAACCGAAAGTTGGCCGAAAGTGATAAAATGGCCACTTTCGGCGCCGAAACCGAAGCCGAAGCCGAAATTCGGTCGGCCTCTATTCTCGCTCACACGTTTTTCTTCCTGATCATGCGTCCGGATTTTCGATGTCTTGATTATTTTATAACACATTCATTCTGTTCATTCCTTGGACCTTTTGGCTGTTAGGGGATAGATATTGACCCCTTATTAGAAAATTTTGTGAAATACACATAATAAAATTACTAAGGCAGTTAAACTAAGAACCCGTGACATATGACATAGCATGACATATGGTGGCCAAGTATACACTTTACGCACAAGTACACAACCTAAGGATGGCTTAGTTATCAATTCATTGATTGTAAGAACTACCAGCTCTTAAATTAATGAATTATGATTAACACTTTGTAAACTGAAGTTTGACTGTATTGTTCTTATTCCTCAACTCGGCTTAGTTGGGGAACTGAATGATGCACTTAAACAATGATTCTCATACTCCAGTTTATGTTCATGAAGTGACACATGTAGTGGTTGGATGTGGTTGTAACGATCGTGTAATGATAACGATGTTACTTGTAAAAACAGTTGTAGTGTTAATTATCCACATGCACAAAACACGAGGCGGAGTCCATGAATTTGGCATCACGACAATTTATTAGTAGATAGAAACTACACTACTTGAAATACATAATACACATCTCCGAAATTGTGAGGAAATTATAACTGATATTGTCTATTTACTTCACATATGACTTTCACACAGATCTATTGAATAAGCAATACGATGTTATGAGATGTGCGGCAAGAGCCTATCTTCTATTAACATATATTCCTTCCATTCTATTTACTTCTCTCCTTGTACTCTTCTTGCGCATGACATCCCTTAATTAACTTCCTGTTTCGTCTAACTTATAAAAACAATGCATTATTCCGAAATAAAATTGGTATCTAAATATTTGGTCTGTGGCAGTGGTATACATTGATGTTAAGAAAGACATGTACAATTATACATTTACGTAAATAAACTAGGGTGGTATTGATATTTTAGCAGTTGATTTAAGCGGTACAACACTCCAAAAATGTGAGAACCTTAGCAAAATTAATTTGTAAAAAAGTGTTTACACTATTAACAGCTATATTGTTATCCGTTTGAGGGGTTATTCCCAATGGGGCACATCTCTGTGCAAAATTATAATTTAATGTGAATCTTTTGATTATTTGGTATGTGCTCTGTCATTGCGGACTCGTACATTTTACCCAACGATATCCCCACTGAATACCAGTACCAACACTGGCTTTCTCGCGCATGGCTTACAAAAAAAAAAAAAAAAAAAAAAATAGGGCTAATAAAAAGTTTTTCTGGCAAATTTTTTTTTCTTGGACTTTTTTCATAGCAAAATTTGTGACTTTTTTCCGTGACTTTTTTTTTCCTGTGCTTAATTTGTTCGCTCACCGGAAAACACGGTCATTGTTCGGTCACTTGTGGCGATCACGTGCTCCCAACTCGGGTTTGAATGGTCAGGAACGCTGTATCTGTTGGTGTCAAATATGGTGACTTATTCTTGACAATCCCTTTTAGAAAATACCAATAAATTTTGTGGGCATCCTTAGATGACGTCATATACAAAAAAGGGGTGGGGTGGGTGGCCGGCGCAGCAATGTGACGTCACATAAAAGTAAACCTTAATTTTAAAAAATTGCATTTAATTATAGTAATTTGATCATAATGTATTTAAAAATCAATTTTAATTATTAAGTTTGCGAGTAAGCCGCTGCGCCAAATTTTGGGAACCTCTGTACAAAGTGGAAATTTTAGTGACACAAATGCGGTCATTCAAAAGGTCTATCCATGGAATAGGAATCTTTTCTAGTTTGTTTACAAAAAGTTCAAGACAGTGGTGGACAGAGTGAATCCTTTGTTTTTCCCGTTGAATTTTTCAAAAACGTTTCTCTGGATTAAGTGTTGGCTGCGATTTAGTTACAAATTAATTCTAGAATTTGGCCAAAAGGAGTGACGTCGTTTATGGACGTACCCTGGACTAAAAGCCCGTGTTACAGCTCACAGTGGGTCTCAAACTGCCGCGGTTCGTATCTTTGAACCTTCAATCATCCACCCGCTGTTAAAGTGACACCAGTTGTCAACAACGTAATGATAACAACGTTTTGACCCTAATCGAAAAACCGCCCCCAATCATAGGCCTTTAGGTTGGTGGAAATTTAAGACACCGCAGTGGACCAATGGCCTCTCCGTGTTTAGGTCATAGGTCATCTTTTTGTGATAACCTGAGCTGTGGGGCAAAATGTGTAACAAATAAATAGGTCAGCCGTCGTCGCGAATCAGTGGCTCTATTCACTAAGCGCTCAGGGCCTATTTAAAATTTCCCCTCATTTGAATACGCGTTGACACTGAACGGATATCCCAGAAACACCTATATGGACCAGGGAGGGCAATAGAATATTTTTATTGTTGCAAACCGGTTATTTGTTTTAGGAAACCGACTTTACACCGCATTTCAGTTTTTGCAATTTTCTCCAGCTGCTGCACATAAAGACGTCTGACGTATATTATACGATAAAAAACCGTAAATTGAGATTTTTGTTTAGAACAGTCAAAGTCACTCTCATTCTGATATTGTCGCTTAATGTCCTTAATTTCCATAGGATTATTTTGTGCTTGCTACAAATGAAACTCAAACCAGGGCCCTTTAAAAATAGGATGTTTATGAAAATGGCATCTATTGTTAATCTACTTTTTTCTTGTACTGCTTGATGCGTCGATTGCAAAACTTGACCGGAAGGAAGAGTTGTGAAAATATAAAAAAACAGGACATTAAGGAACGAAGTAGTTATACGCAGTCGGCAAGTCACGTGAGGTCTATATATACTTCCTGTCTTACAGTAGCGATCGATAACGGTGCTTCGTTATCAGGGTGACTGGGTGGTCGAATGGTATAAACCAGGGGTCGGGAACCTTTTTGTCTGAGAGAGCCATGGACACCACACATTTTGAAAAGTAATTCTCTGAGAGCCATACATTATGTTTAAAACTAAAAATTCAAGTAAATGTGTGCATTTTGTGTAATTTCAACACAAAAAATGCAATAATTAGGTCTCTGAATTCTTTTTAATAACAGTGTTATGCTGTTGCTAATCAATAATGAGTATTTCTTACCACTAATGCGACTTTTTTTAATAATCGAACATTTGTCTGCGAGCCAGATGCAGCCATCAATAGAGCCACATCTGGCTCGCGAGCCGTAGGTTCCCGACCCCTGGTATAAACTGAGCAAACCTCAAGTTGATAGTCTGGAGTTCAATTCCAGCCAAAAGCCAGCCAAGAATGTATAATAAATGTTAGTTGTTAGTTGCTATGTTTGTCCTCGCCAATGAACCAAAAGCAAAAATAGCCAAGCTTATTGTTTTACTTTTGTTTTGCTAAAACATGTTTAAACATGATACTCAGTGGACTGCGTACAACGCTTCCCATCATGGAAAGCTACAAATCCATGTTAAACAATTGATAGCAGTCCTTTCATTTATATTAAAAAATTGATACATTGTGATTTCTTGATCAGAGGACCCCATGTGGTCTCCGCTATATTTTATCACGTGATCAAAACATATGGCAGCTAGCTTTCTTCATTGTTACTGTGTTTCAATAACGCTGATGTCTTCTGTTTGTTAGCTTTATATTTGGTCTGATAGGCGATTTATTTGATCAGGTCAGATGGTTCTTGTGCTGTAAATGTTCTGATATCTGGGTCAAATCCAAATTTCCTTGGGCTTTATCAATCTTAATGCACTAGGACTCTGTTGAGTTCGTGACTATCTTTCAGTTCTGATCTATTGGGGGCTTGTATGGATCTGTAGACATCAAATATTGTGGGCTGGTATGGACCTGTAGACATCAAATATTGTGGGCTGGTATGGACCTGTAGACATCAAATATTGAAGAAAAATCAGCCACGACACAAAACAGCGCATACAACTCTACTAACAATAAATTATCAATAATTCTCTCTAAGTGGATCTGAGTTCCAACATTGATGTCGTCAAATGTTCTCAATGAAATTCGTAACATGCCCCATTATTTGCTGCCATAAATGCGATAAAAAAGTATCACATATTTTTAAATCCTAAATAGATAATTAAATTCGCATTTGTTCGTTGGTTGCTGACGGGCAGGCAAAAATCTTCGGACGTCTAATTGACCCACTTCTCGCCATGCAGCCTATCGAGCTGAAACTTGGCATATAGACTCGTTGCCGATGACAACACATTCTTTCAAATCTCCAGCCCCAAACCCCCATAAATCAGTTTTTCCTGTATTTCTAGGAGAACATGATGGAAAAATCCCGATAACTGTACCACATGAGATTATTTAAAAAAAAAAAAAACACCCCCCCCCCCAAACTGCTTTTGGTGCGTAAAATATTTTCTTTTGTACTGAAACGGTTCGTAAAATAACTTGGCATATAGACTCCTTGCCGATGACAACACATTCTTTCAAATCCCCAGCCCCAAACCCCCATAAATCAGTTTTTCCTGTATTTCTAGGAGAACATGATGGAAAAATCCCGATAACTGTACCACATGAGATTATTTAAAAAAAAAAAAAACACACACACACACAAACTGCTTTTGGTGCGTAAAATATTTTCTTTTGTACTGAAACGGTTCGTAAAATAAATCTGTGGTGTACAAGTGGGCGTGTCCTTAGAATATTACTATAGTTCAGGGGCGTGAAAAATGTGCGGTTGCGTGCCTTGAGGGGGGTGGGGGGGCACTAATTGGGATTCTTATAAAGTGCTTTACTTTGATGCTTGTTTTGTCCGATTTGCAGTCCCACCCTCATGGCTCGCTATCCTATTTGATCAAGGATTGATAGGAACAACTTTATATGTAAGGGTTGTTTAGTTTGTATTCTGTACTTGCCGTAGGTTTCAGAAAATACAAAACAATGGCCAATTAATTGGAGTAGCCCTGACTAACTCATTCATGTAAATTGAGTAAATAATATTCATAATAACATTTAAGTCCTAGCGTAGTTAGCACAGCCCCATACTGTGGCAGCAAATATTTAGTTTGTAATAAAAAAAAATTGAAAGGTTAAGTGTTGAGTAAAAAGAATTGCAACAGTCAACTGTGATATCTTCTTTATTTCATTTAATTTGACAGACATTACCCCGCTTTATAAAATTGATACTATTGTCAGTATCTCTTCACAATGACAAAGTAATGTACTCTGACATCTCTTCACCATGACAAAGTAATATACTCTGACATCTCTTCACAATGACTAATCAAAGCCTTCCGACATGTCTTCACAATGAGAAGCTTAAGTCCGCTGACAGTGTTGATATTTTACAACATCCAGACGTATACATAGACAAACGTCAAAATGAACAGGTCCGCTGACAGTGTTGATATTTTACAACATCCAGACGTATACATAGACAAACGTCAAAATGAACAGGTCCGCTGACAGTGTTGATATTTTACAACATCCAGACGTATACATAGACTAACGTCAAAATGAACAGGTCCGCTGACAGTGTTGATATTTTACAACATCCAGACGTATACATAGACAAACGTCAAAATGAACAGGTCCGCTGACAGTGTTGATATTTTACAACATCCAGACGTATACATAGACAAACGTCAAAATCAACATCCAGACGTATACATAGACTAACGTCAAAATGAACAGGTCCGCTGACAGTGTTGATATTTTACAACATCCAGACGTATACATAGACAAACGTCAAAATGAACAGGTCCGCTGACAGTGTTGAGATTTTACAACATCCAGACGTATACATAGACAAACGTCAAAATGAACAGGTCCGCTGACAGTGTTGAGATTTTACAACATCCAGACGTATACATAGACAAACGTCAAAATGAACAGGTCCGCTGACAGTGTTGAGATTTTACAACAACGAGACGCATAAAAAGACAGGCGATAAAAGGTTCGCTGACAAATAGTTGTTAAAACAATCTCTATATATAAGATGGGATTAATTGTAAGCAGAAAGTCTAATCCCTTTTCTTTTTGATAGTATTGATAGACCGATAAATGCACCTTGTCACGGTGAAAATGATGAGAAACACAATAAGTAGGATGCCGATTAAGAAAGCCATAACGTCCAAGAGAAGAAATTGATACAGTGGCATTTCTTGACCAGATGACCTCATGTATCCTCCACCGTATTTCATCACGTGATCAAACCAGTAGGCGGCTTCCTTGTTTGGTACTTTGTAGAGTTCTTTGAATAATTCTGATGCCCTCTGTATGTTGTTCTTGTATTTGGGATTATAGGCGACTTCTTTGATCAGGTCGGCAAATTCTTCCGCTGTAATTGTTCTGATATCTGCGCCAAGTCCAAAACCTTTAACACGTATCCGTTCTGAGTTGTAATACTGGTCTCCATAGATGGGAAGACAGAGAATAGGTACGGCGTGATACAGGGCTTCGTACTGTCCATTCTTACCACAATGTGATACAAACACTCTGGTCTTGGGGTGTCCCAAGAGATCATTTTGAGGCAGCCATTTTGTAATCATGATTTTGTCCGGCTTAGGAGAAGTTAAATTAGCTTTCCACACAACATTCAAATCAAGTTTTTCAAAAGCCTGTACCATTTTGGTTAAGATATGCGCAGGAAATTTCAAGTCAGTGCTTCCAAATGAGACAACAGCCACGCCATTGGCGGAACTGTTAACAAACGATTGAAAATCTCCTGTCAGTGGTTTAGCCTCACTGACAGATGATCCCCCAATACGTTTTGTGTTTGGGAGCATTGGTCTGGGATAGTCAAGGATGTGATCAGATTCAGAGATAAATATTTCAGCTTGCAAGGCGATATCATTCAATGACTTGAACGGCTTTTCCGGGGCGAATGTGGTAACTACGTCATTATCTGTAAATATGTCATAGGTAATTGATAGTAAGGCTATTAAAGTTGAGGACACCCTTTCTGAAAAGGTCATTTTATCAGTAATCACCTGTGAGCATTGTGGCTCGGCTGCTGGGCTGTAAGGTATCCTGGCCAAAGCCACCTCATGCAGGGTTCCAATAAGAGCAAAAGGCAAATCAAGTTTGTAAGGCAACACCAAGAGATTCCTAGTAAACATGAACGCATCCAATATGAACAAGTCTGGGCTTACATGCCTGATCTTGTCGACGAGTTCTGTTTCGGAAAGAATTTTTCGAGAAAAACTTTTCAGTACTTTGATAGTAGGAAATAAATGTTTGAAAGATTGCGTCTCTCCTGCCCAGAATTTATCAATCATATTTGTTTCTTTGAAAGTTGTGGCTTCCATGTCCCCCAGTCCTTTACCGTAAACGATGGTTTTGATGTCCTTGTACTTGATGAGACCCTTGTCCGCCAGGTAGTCGGGGATACATATCCACACGTCGTGTCCGAGATCCACCAGAGCCTGCCCGATGTTGGCGTGGTAAATGAAATAACTTTTCATTGGTGCTGGGAACATGACCACCGTCTTAGCGTCAGCCCAAGACTGTGTCAGGGTCAGAATGGCCAGGATCACAACAGCTTTCTTTTTATAGAACATTCTAGATGTTGATGTCTGGGGGATTGAAAAGTGAACATTAATATATCTTAACAACATCCTAAGTTCTGAGTTCTGGGGGACGATTGTTTAAAAGTAATAATTCAATTTCAGTCACATTCAAATGTTTACCTACCATTTGCTGCAAAGGTTACCATTTTGTTAAGGCGTAAATTGTAAGTTAACGATTAGAATTCGATGTTACTTATTATTATCATTTTTTAGCCTATCGGATTTTAATCATTATAATTGTAAGTTAGTTAAATTATTAGACACTGTGAACCACTAATGCTGTCACATATATCATTACGACTGTGTGAACCACTATTGCTGCCACAGATATCATTAGGAATGTGTGAACCACTATTGCTGGCACAGATATCATTACGACTGTGTGAACCACTATTGCTGCCACAGATATCATTAGGAATGTGTGAACCACTATTGCTGGCACAGATATCATTACGAATGTGTGAACCACTATTGCTGGCAGAGATATCATTAGGAATGTGTGAACCACTATTGCTGTCACAGATATCATTACGAATGTGTGAACCACTATTGCTGGCACAGATATCATTAGGAATGTGTGAACCACTATTGCTGTCACAGATATCATTACGAATGTGTGAACCACTATTGCTGTCACAGATATCATTAGGAATGTGTGAACCACTATTACTGTCACAGATATCATTACAACTGTGTGAACCACTATTGCTGTCACAGATATCATTAGGAATGTGTGAACCACTATTGCTGTCACAGATATCATTACGAATATATGAACCACTATTACTGTCACAGATATAATTGGAATGTGTAAACCACTAATGGGAGACATGTAACAGACTTAATATTTGAACATATTATACAGAGTGTTCGGACTTGAGAGGACTGACCAATAATAGTGTTTGGTTGGATGAGAGAACAAAAAGAGGGTGATAGTGGAGAGTGAACAGAGGCAGATGAAAATGTATCAGGCTTTTTTTTAATAATATTCTCAAATAAAAGAAGATTATATTTTGGAAGAAGAATAGGAATTGAATGTTTTGCCAAGTGATTCGAAGTATCTTCATATTTCTGTGAAACATATTTATTATTGTGGATGTATTGAATATTGATATTTAAATTAGTACTGTGTGAACCACATTGTCTCGGGGTATTATTTATAACTAAATATAACAGTGAGAGATATAGCATGGGGTCACAATTCAATGTTAATTATAAAAACAATTCATTCTCCTATGAAATAATAAAATTTCAATAAACAGTCCTCGATTAAGAACTGAGGACATAACTGTCCTCGATTAAGAACAGAGGACATAACAGTCCTCGATTAAGAACAGAGGACCTAACAGTCCTCGATTAAGAACAGAGGACTTAACAGTCCTCGATTGTACTTAACAGTCCTCGATTAAGAACAGAGGACCTAACAGTCCTCGATTAAGAACAGATGACCTAACAGTCCTCGATTAAGAACAGAGGGCATAACAGTCCTCGATTAAGAACAGAGGACATACAAGTCCTCGATTTAGAACCCAGGACGTAACAGTCCTCGATTAAAAACAGAGGACGTAACAGTCCTCGATTAAGAACAGAGGACCTAACAGTCCTCGATTAAGAACAGAGGACCTAACAGTCCTGGATTTAAAAAAAGACACTAAAGTTTGATCAACTGCTTCTATAGATTTCTTAATCTTTATACATTTTTTTTAAAAATTCAACTTATGTACATATAAAAGTAAAAACACAATACCAAGTTAAAGTTACATCTATATCCACACCATTTCCATAAAGTTAATGGTGGAAGTACTTACAGTTTGTGGATACCAGAAAAATCAACCGGTGGGATACTAAGAGATCTTCTTGGATCTGGCACAATTCTACAAATGACTACTTTAATTAATTGTTTTTTTTAAACGTGCTTACTGTCCACCTATTTGAGCGCGTCTCAAGAATTCCTTCAGCCTTGTGTTTGCTGATAGCAACCCTTTTCGTAACAACGACCCCAACAAAATCCTGTGTGTAAACTGGTCAAGGCCTTCTTGTACTGAATATTCAGGAGTTTCCATTGGTTGGAGGATAGTTGCGCCTTCTTGACTGACCGGATTGAAAACCCTCCCACCCCCTCTCCTGACCCCGTCTCATGTGAAGCGTATCCATAAAGTTTACTTAACCAAGTTCAGGTCACGAGTCTAGGGTACAAAATGTAACAATTCAAAGGTTGGAGGTGGTTCTGGAATTGACCGTGGATCTCGTCACCGAACTTATCCAATAAGTTAAGTATCAAACAAATACTGCAATTGTTGAGTTAGTATCGGCCGTCAGCACTTCAATAACTCAATAGTTATTGAAAACAAATTTTGAGTAGAGATGCGATAATATATTGCGGTTCTAATCAGATTTTGAAAAGCAAGTATTAGATAAAGATGTCATGGCCTGGAAGTGGCAATGACGTCATTTAAGTTGCGCTGTGGCGTTATGGTAACACTAGACAAGTCTTGTTACATTGGTTCTAGTCACAGTTAGACGGGGAAAGTCTTGTTACATTGGTTAACACAGTTACACGGGGCAAGTCTAGTTACATTGGTTGTAGTAACACAGTTACACGAGGCAAGTCTGGATACATTGGTTCTAGTAACACAGTTAGACTGGACAATCTAATTACATTGGTTCTAGTAACACAGTTACACGGGGCAATTCTTTTTACATTGGTTCTAGTAACACAGTTACACGGGGCAAGTCTAGTTACATTGGTTGTAGTTACACAGTTACACGCGGCAAGTCTGGATACATTTGTTCTAGTAACACAGTTAGACTGGACAATCTAATTACATTGGTTCTAGTAACACAGTTGCACGGGCAAGTCTTGTTACATTGGTTCTAGTAACACAGTTACACGGGGCAAGTCTAGTTACATTGGTTGTAGTTACACAGTTACACGCGGCAAGTCTGGATACATTTGTTCTAGTAACACAGTTAGACGGGACAATCTAATTACATTGGTTCTAGTAACACAGTTACACGGGGCAATTCTTGTTACATTGGTTCTAGTAACACAGTTACACGGGGCAAGTCTAGTTACATTGGTTCTAGTAACACGGTTACACAGGGCAAGTATAGTTACATTGCTTCTAGTAACACAGTTACACGGGGCAAGTCTGGTTACATTGGTTAACACAGTTACACGGGGCAAGTCTAGTTACATTGGTTGTAGTAACACAGTTACACGGGGCAAGTCTAGTTACATTGGTTGTAGTTACACAGTTACACGCGGCAAGTCTGGATACATTTGTTCTAGTAACACAGTTAGACGGGACAATCTAATTACATTGGTTCTAGTAACACAGTTACACGGGGCAAGTCTTGTTACATTGGTTCTAGTAACACAGTTACACGGGGCAAGTCTAGTTACATTGGTTCTAGTAACACGGTTACACAGGGCAAGTATTGTACATTGGTTCTAGTGACACAGTTATACCGGCAAGTCTTGTTACATTGGTTCTAGTAACACAGATACACGGGGAAAGTCTGCTTACATTGGTTCTAGTAACACAGTTACATGGGGCAAATCTTGTTGCATTGGTTCTAGTAACACAGATACACGGGGAAAGTCTGCTTACATTGGTTCTAGTAACACAGTTACATGGGGCAAGTCTTGTTACATTGGTTCTAGTAACACAGATACACGGGGAAAGTCTGCTTACATTGGTTCTAGTAACACAGTTACACGGGGCAACTCTGGTAACATGGGTTATGAAACTTGGGTCTCTCCTATGAGTTTGCTGGCTCTCATGAGTTTGGTTGGCTCTTGTGAGTTTAGTGGCTTTCGTGAGTTTGTTTGGCTCTCGTGAGTTTGGTGGCTCTCGTGAGTTTGGTTGACTCTCGTGAGTTTGGTTGGCTCTCGTGAGTTTGGTGGCTCTCGTGAGTTTGTTGGCTCTCGTGAGTTTGACGGCTTTTATGAGTTAGGGGGCTCTCATATGAGATGGGGCGTAACTGTGATATTTGGTACTCTTATAAACTTTTGGTTCCTATTAGAATGGGACTATTCTATGATTTCTGGTCGCTCCTATGGGATGTGTTCGTCCCTATGAAATATGTGGTTCCCTATGACATATGTGTTTCCGTAAGACACGTGTGCTACCCTTTGACATGTATGTGTGCTTTCCTTTGACAAGTATGTGAGCTTCCACCTTTTTCTGGCACCTTTGTTTAGTTTTCTTTCACCTTTGTCAGTTTTATAGCATCTTTGTTGGTTTTCTGGCACCTTTGTTAGTTTTCTGGCACCGTTGTCAGTTTTCTGGCACATATGTTAGTTTTCTGGCACCTTTGTTAGTTTTATAGCATCTTTGTTAGTTTTCTAGCCCCTTTGTTGGTTTTCTGACACCTTTGTTAGTTTTCTGGCACCGTTGTCAGTTTTCTGGCACATATGTTAGTTTTATTATGGCACATTTGTTTAGCTTCATAGAGTGCTCATCTAAACTACTGCACAGTCTTTCTTTGGTTTCATAGAGTGCTTATCTAAACTACTGCACAGTCTTTCTTTGGTTTCATAGAGTGCTTATCTAAACTACTGCACAGTCTTCCTTTGGTTTTATAGAGTGCTTATCTAAACTACTGCACAGTCTTTCTTTGGTTTCATAGAGTGCTTATCTAAACTACTGCACAGTCTTCCTTTGGTTTTATAGAGTGCTTATCTAAACTACTGCAAAGTCTTCCTTTGGCTTCATAGAGTTCTTATCTAAACTACTGCACAGTCTTTCTTTGGTTTCATAGAGTGCTTATCTAAACTACTGCACAGTCTTTCTTTGGTTTCATAGAGTGCTTATCTAAACTACTGCACAGTCTTCCTTTGGTTTTATAGAGTGCTTATCTAAACTACTGCACAGTCTTTCTTTGGTTTCATAGAGTGCTTATCTAAACTACTGCACAGTCTTCCGTTGGTTTCATTGAGTGCTCATCTAAACCACTGCATAGTTTTTCTTTGACTTCATAGAGTACTCATCTAAACTACTGCATAGTTTTTCTTTGGCTTCATAGAGTACTCATCTAAACTACTGCATAGTTTTTCTTTGGCTTCATAGAGTACTCATCTAAACTACTGCACAGCCTTTCTTTGGCTTCATAGAGTACTCATCTAAACTACTGCAGTCTTCCCTTGGCTTCATAGAGTGCTCATCTAAACTACTGCATAGTTTTTCTTTGGCTTCATAGAGTACTCATCTAAACTACTGCACAGTCTTTCTTTGGCTTCATAGAGTGCTCATCTAAACTACTGCATAGTTTTTTTTGGCTTCATAGAGTATTCATCTAAACTACTGCACAGTCTTTCTTTCACTTCATAGAGTGCTCATCTAAACTACTGCATAGTTTTTCTTTGGCTTCATAGAGTACTCATCAAAACTACTGCATAGTCTTCCTTTGGCTTCATAGAGTACTCATCTAAACTACTGCACAGTCTTTCTTTGGCTTCATAGAGTGCTCATCTAAACTACTGCATAGTTTTTTTTGGCTTCATAGAGTATTCATCTAAACTACTGCACAGTCTTTCTTTCACTTCATAGAGTGCTCATCTAAACTACTGCATAGTTTTTCTTTGGCTTCATAGAGTACTCATCAAAACTACTGCATAGTCTTCCTTTGGCTTCATAGAGTACTCATCTAAACTACTGCATAGTTTTTCTTTGGCTTCATAGAGTACTCATCTAAACTACTGCATAGTTTTTCTTTGGCTTCATAGAGTACTCATCTAAACTACTGCATAGTTTTTTCTTTGGCTTCATAGAGTGCTTATCTAAACTACTGCATAGTTGTTTTGTTTTTTTTTGGCTTCATAGAGTACTCAATCTAAACTACTGCATAGTCTTCCTTTGGCTTCATAGAGTACTCATCTAAACTACTGCATAGTCTTCCTTTGGCTTCACAGAGTGCTCATCTAAACTACTGCATAGTTTTTCTTTGGCTTCATAGAGTACTCATCTAAACTACTGCATAGTCTTCCTTTGGCTTCATAGAGTACTCAATCTAAACTACTGCATAGTCTTCCTTTGGCTTCACAGAGTGCTCATCTAAACTACTGCATAGTTTTTCTTTGGCTTCATAGAGTACTCATCTAAACTATTGCATAGTCTTCCTTTGGTTTCATAGAGTGCTCATCTAAACTACTGCATAGTTTTTCTTTGGCTTCATAGAGTACTCATCTAAACTACTGCATAGTTTTTCTTTGGCTTCATAGAGTACTCATCTAAACTACTGCATAGTCTTCCTTTGGCTTCATAGAGTACTCATCTAAACTACTGCAGTCTTTCTTTGGCTTCATACAGTACTCATCTAAACTACTGCATAGTCTTCCTTTGGCTTCATAGAGTACTCATCTAAACTACTGCAGTCTTTCTTTGGCTTCATACAGTACTCATCTAAACTACTGCACAGTCTTTCTTTGGCTTTAAAGAGTGTTAATCTAAATTACTGCACAGTTTTTCGTTGGCTTCATAGTGTGCTCATCTAAACTACCACTTAGTATTTCTTTGCTTAAAACATTTTTTAAGAACTTAAAATTATTTTTTACTTTTTTGTGCGTTTTTAGAAAAAAAAGTTTTAAATAATATTTGTTTCTTTATGTTTTTGCGTGGAATCGCAAATGTTTTAGTTGTGATTCTGTCTGATGTGTTATACTGGGAACTGATGTCTCATGCCAGTATGGTCTGTTTAACCATTTGATCTGTCAAGATGCGAGTGTTGACATGGCTCAAGATACGAGTGTTAATTATAGGGCTTTCAAGTACGAGTCTTTACGATAGCGCTGTCTATATTCGAGTGTTAAATATATGGCTGTCAAGATGTGAATTTTAAATATCAGGCTGTCAAGGGACGAGTGTTAAAGATTGGGCTGTCAAGGGGCAAATGTTAAAGATTTGGCTGTCAACGGGTACCCAGGTACCACCCCCCCCCCCAATTCTCTCTCAACCCCGCCGGATGATTACTTACGGGCTATAGGCGGTGGGCACAATTTATATTTTTTGTAAAAAAAAAAAAAAAGAGAGAGAGAAAAAAATATATATTTAAAAAACAGTATAAAAAAAGATATCCAGATTCTCCCTCAACCCCGCCGGAGGCTTACTTACGGGCTATTCTCGGTGGGCCCGATTTATATTTTTTGTTAAAAAAAAAAAAGAGAGAGAGAAAAAAATATATATTTAAAAAACAGTATAAAAAAAGATATCCAGATACAATTACACGAAATGACTGTTACCTACGGTTGCAACTTAATGCGTCATACCGGGGTCGCGAAGGTGTCCCGGCACGTCCTCACACACATTCCGAGTTATTCTGTAAAAATAGCAAAGAACCAATGCGTCTCTGGAGTTGTCCATCAATGGCGTGTTTGTGCCTAATTGTAATAAAGCAAACAACACGTTTTAATGATATGTTTCACATTCAACCCGTAATCGCTTCAATATGGTGCGTCTTAAAAATACGTAAAATACGGTCTTTACGTATCTAATGGGACCCGTGTGCGAATGGCGGCGTTGCGTGTTGGGGCCATTTTGACTAAATGCTATTCGGATGTCATTTGTGGTAGTTTAGTTTAGTAAATTGAAGAAGTAAGTTTACAAACATATAGTCCATTCAATTATGTTTCATTTGATACCTCATTTTGTCTTAAAAACCCAACTATAATATTTTAAATAGTTTTTTTAATGCCAACCTCTCACTTCTGGTCTCCGGGTGCGAATAGCCACTTCGTATATCTACCTAGTGTTGGTCTTATATCTAGCTAGTGTTGTTCTTATATCTAGCTAGTGTTGGTCTTATATCTAGCTAGTGTTGGTCTTATATCTAGCCAGTGTTGGTCTGATATCTAGCAAGTGTTGGTCTTATATCTAGCAAGTGTTGGTCTTATATCTAGCCAGTGTTGGTCTTATATCTAGCCAGTGTTGGTCTTATATCTAGCCAGTGTTGGTCTTATATCTAGCTAGTGTTGGTCTTATATCTAGCTAGTGTTGGTTTTAGGGGGCATCAACTCACGTCAATAATTTTAAAGTAACTTTTGACGCCACTCCACCCTGTCAACAACTGTCAAACTTTCAATTACCCCCCACCCTCAAGTAATTATGTCAACATTTCTATTAACCCCCCCCCCCTCACTCTTTTTTTTCCTTTTAAAAATGAATTATAATATAAATAAATATATAAATACATTTTACTTTGTTTTGCTCTGTTTTAATAACACAAAATTGAATTAAACATTTTATTGCATCTTTAGCGTGTTAATCAACAAGTTAAAATTTTATATAGCTAAAAATTATATAACTCTATTTTAATTGACACTCATTCAATTTGTTCAAATAATGTAATAACCAGTCAATTTTTTTGATAAAAATTTGAATAGAGAAAACATGATTGTTGACGTCAACTCATCTAAATCCCCCTCCCCTTGTGAACAATTGTCAAACAGTTCCACCCCCTCCCCTATTTTGGTTGACATAATGAATTGACGACCCCTTATAGTCCAGCTCGTCTTGAGTGTTGATCTTATATCTAGCTAGTGTTGATCTTATATCTAGCTAGTGTTGATCTTATATCTAGCTAGTGTTGATCTTATATCTAGCTAGTGTTGATCTTATATCTAGCTAGTGTTGATCTTATATCTAGCTAGTGTTGATCTTATATCTAGCTAGTGTTGATCTTATATCTAGCTAGTGTTGATCTTATATCTAGCTAGTGTTGATCTTATATCTAGCTAGTGTTGATCTTGTATCTAGCTAGTGTTGATCTTATATCTAGCTAGTGTTGATCTTGTATCTAGCTAGTGTTGGTCTTATATCTAGCTAGTGTTGATCTTGTATCTAGCTAGTGTTGATCTTATATCTAGCTAGTGTTGATCTTGTATCTAGCTAGTGTTGGTCTTATGTCTAGCTAGTGTTGATCTTATATCTAGCTAGTGTTGATCTTGTATCTAGCTAGTGTTGGTCGTATATCTAGCTAGTGTTGGTCTGGGCTCACATTACAGGCCTCTATTTGAAAGAAAACCTTAAAACAACAAATTCCATTAAAATAGTTTAATATTACTCTTGATTTAAATTCAATCGACCATATCACATCAGTCAAACTTGAAGTTCTAACATACAACACAGGGCAGGTGTAAGTAACATTTTTTGATAGCCCTAGTTAAAGACTTCAAGCAGCAGCAGTGTCCGACAATGTCATCACGGTTTAACTTCAGACAACAGCAGTGTCCAACCCTGTAGTAACGGTCTAACTTCAGACAACATCAGTGTCCAACCCTGTAGTCACGGTCCATTTTCAGACAGCAGTGGTGTCCGACCATGAAGCCACAGTGTATCTCCTATTGCTAAAAAAAAATTATAACATCTATATCTCGACACATGTACAAAATTTAAAGAGGACATCAGCCAAGGATTTTCTTGTGCCAAACACCCCAACCTCCCCCACAAAATAATATATATAATAAAAAAACTATAATAATGAAATAAATAGTAAACATTGAATAAAATGATTGGTTTGATCATTGGTCAAAGACGAAGGAAACTAACAGTTGACACAAAAACTATTGTGTTTTCTTTGCCAACTGATTCAGCCAAAACTGTTGAATTGTATTTTGACTCGTCTCTTTGTTCAAGAACACCATTGGAGTCAGAAGCTAACAACACTATGGACATTTGTGACGTTTCTGAGCCATTCCGTATCAGTGCAGGAGTAACCCTGTTTACAAGATTTCTAATGACTGATCAAAGGCGTAATTTGAAGATTGAAAGAAAATTACAGGAATATCAATACCTCTTTAGTTAAATACGAATCCGCTATTTACATTGAGAAGATATCGATTTGAATGAGTATCACTCTTAATGTTGTTAACTGAATCGAAACAAAAGGATGCCACAGTAAGAATGCTTTGACACATCAGTATCATACTCAGTTTGAATTCTACGAGTTTTCAAAGTAATTTGGTATGCTCTCCAAAATATTTAGGAACAATGTTAAGACTAATGAAAAACTTAATTAGATTTGTCAATGAGTAACTTATTGATGTTCGTCAATAAGTAAATTCAGGAGGTTAGTCGATGAGTAACTTAATGAGGTTCGTCAATGAGTAACTTATTAAGTTTAGTCAATGAGTAACTTAATGAGGTTTGTCAATGAGTAACTTAATGAGGTTTATCAATGAGTAACTTAATGAGGTTAGTCAATGAGTAACTTAATGAGATTTGTCAATGAGTAAATTAATCATACTAGTCACTTTTAGTTTTAAATTTCTTAGTATTAGACAAGCATTTGATTAAAAACCTAACAAGGAGACACATCAGTAAAAACACAACAAACAGGATACCAATCAAGAAAGCCATAACGTCCAAGAGAAGAAACTGATACAGTGGCATTTCTTGACCAGATGAGCTCATGTATCCTCCCCCGTATTTCATCACGTGATCAAACCAGTAGGCGGCTTCCTTCATTGGTACTTTGTAGAGTTCTTTGAATAACGTTGATGCTTTCTGTATGTTGGTCTTGTATTTGGGATTATAGGCGACTTCTTTGATCAGGTCGGCAAATTCTTCCGCTGTAATTGTTCTGATATCTGCGCCAAGTCCAAAACCTTTAACACGTATCCGTTCTGAGTTGTAATACTGGTCTCCATAGATGGGAAGACAGAGAATAGGTACGGCGTGATACAGGGCTTCGTACTGTCCATTCTTACCACAATGTGATACAAACACTCTGGTCTTGGGGTGACCCAGGAGATCCCCCAATACGTTTTGTGTTTGGGAGCATTGGTCTGGGATAGTCAAGGATGTGATCAGATTCAGAGATGAATATTTCAGCTTGCAAGGCGATATCATTCAATGACGTGAACGGCTTTTCAGGGGCGAATATGGTAACTACTTCATTATCTGGAAATATGTCATAGGTAATTGATAGTAAGGCTATTAAAGTTGAGGACACCCTTTCTGAAAAGGTCATTTTATCAGTAATCACCTGTGAGCATTGTGGCTCGGCTGCTGGGCTGTAAGGTATCCTGGCCAAATCCACCTCATGCAGGGTTCCAATAAGAACAAAAGGCAAATCAAGTTTGTAAGGCAACACCAAGAGATTCCTAGAAAACATGAACGCATCCAATATGAACAAGTCTGGGCTTACATTTCTGATCTTGTCGACGAGTTCTGTTTCGGCAAGAATTTTTCGAGAAAAACTGTTCAGTACTTTGATTGTAGGAAATAAATGTTTGAAAGATTGCGTCTCTCCTGCCCAGAATTTACCAATCATATTTGTTTCTTCGAAAGATGTGGCTTCCATGTCTCCCAGTCCTTTACCGTAAACGATGGTTTTGATGTCCTTGTACTTGATGAGACCCTTGTCCGCCAGGTAGTCGGGGATACATATATGAAGAGTCGATTTTCAAAACGTGGTATCCGCCATTTTGAAAAAAAAGAGATAACTGTACATTCTTGTAGAGCAAACCAGGTTCCTTTAGGACATGTTAAAGTTTATCTACAAAACACATTTTAATCCTATATTATTCTATGTCTAAAAATGATTTTATTTTCAAAACGCGGTGTGTATTTTTTTTTATTATCAAAATGCTGTATATATTTTCGGACCAATTAGTGTGATTGGCGAGCTATTCAGCGCATGCGCACTAAACATCACGACGCGAAACAACAACAAACACGGTGCATAACGACGGCCTGGATGAAAGAGTTGTTTGTACTATAAAATCTCGAAAAAGAAAGAAAAAAAGCTCAACACGAGAAAAAGACAAATCATTTCATCATTCAAGCGGAGGAAAGATCCCCTCGGTTACGTGTAATCACGATGAATAGTTCTGCAAGGTGAGTTACCGGTAACTTTATTAAAAAACCTTTAAATTTCGTTTACATTATTATTATTATGGTTACCATAACCATATGGTTACTACCCATCAGAAGTGTTAAGGAAATGAAAATAAAAAGTTGCTTTATAGAGTTAGCTGTGTTATTTATTACACATTCAATCTTTTACATGCAGATCCAGCCATTACAGAAGAAAAGGGTGCTCAAGGACAGAAATACTTGCACTCTTATTTAAATGTAAATAAGAAGCATCAACTTTTCCTGGAACAAAACCAAACTGCTATTGAAGATGATGCACACTCTGAATCAGACACTTCATTATTTTCTATTTTGTCGTTGTTCTAAATTCAAATAAATGATTTGTGAATTGAACATTATCTTCTTTACTTTTGTTTAGAATTCATATTTATAAAAACAAATTATGCCAACTTATAGCACTCTAAACGTTACACTATTACAAACGACTTTCCGGCATTATTATTACTGTTCTGTTAAAATATATCAATAAAAAACATTAATCTTACACAATTATATAATGTATATGATACAATTTTATTTTGTTATGTAAGTGGTTTGTTATCTGTAAACAACTTGAATTACTTGCTACTGGGAATAATTGTATGCTATCAAAATGGATATACAGCATTTTGTCGCTAAGTTACAGCTGGATACACAGCATTTTGAAACGAAATAAGAAATTCAACCAAGTAAATAAATACATTTTAATTAAGCTACATTTTAATTTTCATTATAATCTAACTAATATTATGAATATATGCCTAAATTAACATTTAATTTTCCGAAAATTTGAGCCATCATTGTGTAGCAGAAAAAGTCGATTATCTCAAAACGCCAAAAATGGATATACAGCATTTTGAAAATCGGCTTTTCATATCCACACGTCGTGTCCGAGATCTACCAGGACCTGTCCGATGTTGGCGTGGTAAATGAAGTAACTTTTCATTTGGGCTGGGAACATGACCACCGTCTTAGCGTCGGCCCAAGACTGTGTCTGGGTCAGAATGGCCAGAATCACAACAGCTTACTTTTTATAGAACATTTTAGATGTTGATGTCTGGGGGACAGAAAAGTGAAAATTAATATGATAAACAAATTAATTGTTGTAACAAAGTCAAACTCAAACCAATTAAACTCTTTACAAGTTTCTAAAAACTTTATTGGCATTCATAAATTAAAATTATTTTTACCTATGTGATAATAATTAGAGTTTAATGCTTCTTAGTTTATTAGACAAATATTATAATTCAATGTGACTTTAAGATCGTTGAGAGAATGGTTAGAATTGACCATATATGCTGTACGGTTTTAAAGTATGTTTTAAAAAAAGTGTTAGACTTGTATAAAAAACTTGGCAAAACAACCAAGTTAAAAAAAAAATTGATAATTGCGTGCAGATTACTTTTTTTTTTATTATTCCCCTACGAATACAACAAAATAGTCCTGGATGTGGAGCAGACTCCACATTTGAATCAAATTAGTCTATACATTTATTATCTTTATGATTTTTATTTTGGACTGTGGCTGTTGTACACAGAAAAGTCTGGCACAATATAAAGTCCAACTTTGAATATTTCCATAATTTAAAAAAAAAGGAAAATAATTACTTACTCGCAGTATGTTTATACCAGAAGAGGCAACTAGTGAGAACCAGAAGAGGCAACTGGTGAGGTTTTTTTTTTGTGTGAGCTGCTTGGGTCTGGCACAATTATCCTAATGGCTACTTCCAATGTTTGGAGAAAAAAAAACGTGCGCACACACCATTGTCAGCAAGTAAAAAGTGTAGACTTCAAATTAGTTCATTTAACCTGATATGATTACTGATATAGGTGTGGAGACCAAAGTGCGCCTCGATGCAAGTGACCTGTCAGGCTTATGGCAAATACTTTTTCCAATACAAATGGTGAACTGCTACAGCGGTGATAGCGTCTCAGCTCTTCACGGTAACACCTTGTTCAAAGATGTTATTGAGTTTCCACAGACAGTCGTGTGTCTCATTGTCAGGGCCGTGCTAAGAGGGAAGAGGGGGGGGGGCAGCCGCTCTTGGCGCCATTATGAGAGGACGCCAAAATCGTCATTTTACATGAAACAATTGTTTTATCTACTTTTGAAATTGAGGATTTGCCCATTACAAAAAAGTACTAAATTTCATGTTATAGTTTACTGTGGTATGAATGTATTTTGGCAGTTCTTTAAAAAAATAATTACAAAATTATGCGTGCAATTGAATGGTCCTGTGCTTACATAAGCCTTCCACGAACAACCTGCATGACGCTAGCATTGGTGGATGTGACATTAGTTTTCTCATTCATTGGCTGGGTTTCGAAAAAGATTCTAACAAAACACTGTTTTAGTCTTGTCAAGGGCCTCAACTTACGTTTTCTTGACTGACCCAACACCCACCCTTACCCCCTTCTCTGTTAATGCATGTCCATAAAGTTGACAAGTTCAGGTCACTTGAGTCTAGGGTAGAACATTTTACAATTCAAATGTTTGCAGGTGGATTTTGTATTTACAGTGAATTTGGTCACCGAACTTATCCACTAATTAATTGATCAAACAAGTACGGTACTCCCATTGTTCACTGTAGTTATGGGCCGTCAGCACTTCATTAAGTCAACAGTTGTTAGAAACATGTATCGAGTACAGATGTGATAATATATTGTGGTTCTAATCAGGTTTTCAATCATCTATTCCGTAACGATGTCCCGGCCTAAAGAACTAACTTGTGTATATGTGCCGTTAGGTAGCAATTACTTCATTTGTTAAAGTAGGTATTGAAGATTTCGTTTGACAAGCCAAATCCTTACCTAGGATCTAGTTACACGGGACAAGTCCTGTCCTGGGCCCCTGCATTGGCTCAAGTTATACGGGACTAGCCCCTCCATTGGTTCAAGTTGTACGGGACTAGCCCCTCGATTGGTTCAAGTTATAGGGTACTAGCCCCTCCATTGGTTCAAGTTATAGGGTACTAGCCCCTCCATTGGTTTAAGTTATACGGGACTAGCCCCTCCATTGGTTCAAGTTATACGGGACTAGCCCCTCGATTGGTTCAAGTTATAGGGTACTAGCCCCTCCATTGGTTCAAGTTATAGGGTACTAAGCCCCTCCATTGGTTCAAGTTATACGGGACTAGCCCCTCCATTGGCTCAAGTTATACGGGACTAGCCCCTACATTGGCTCTAGCACTGTACAGTTAACGTTCATGTCTGGACATTGTTGGTTTGAACCATGGGAAAAACGGTGATCACACTAATTTGTGGTCATGACCTTTGACCCTTCACACGTATTAACAATGTTTAGACTTCTTGTGTCTGTGTGTGTGTGTGTATTTGTATTGTCAACATAGCACAGGAAGCGTTAAAACATGGCTTGCCTTCCTTTATATTGGTTGCTATCCTATGCTAAAGCGTGTTTTCCTATACTGTCACTTTTCTCCTGTGCCGTTGTAAGTTCCTCTATGAAAGTGGTCGGCAAATCGCGGCTCGCGAGCCGCATGCGACTCCTTAACGACCCGAGTGTGGCTCTGCCTGTCGGCCACAAATCGGGTTTGACTCCGAAAAACATGGTTCTTGACAGGTTTTTAAGAGAAATTTGGCTCTCAACAAAATTTTAATCGTTCTGCTGCAGATTTTTGTCTCTTTTGACTAATTGAGTTTGCAGACCACTGCCCTATGACATTGTGGGCTCCCCTATGACATTTTTGCTCCCCAATGGGGTTGTATTCTCCCTTATGACATTGTGTGTTCCCCTATGCCATTGTGTGTGCCCTTATGACTTTATGTGCTCCTCTATGACATTGCATTCTCCTCCATGACATTTGTGCTCTTCTATGACATCTGTATTGAAAAGTTTAATAGCTTTTTGTTAAACTAAAATAAGTTCGATTTAAAGCTGATCAGATCATCTAAAAGTGTTGATTTGGTCAGTGACTTTTGTGATTTTTGTAATGAGACATTCCTTTGTTCCAGTGGGTGTATACATGCAACCCTTTAGTTTTAGTGGATGTGTCAATGCAACCCTCTCCATAAGATTTGTAATTTTATTCTGGATGAGAGAAATAATTTATACGAATAAAATAACATTCAAAGGAACGCGACCATTCTAAATTTTAATTCGATTACATTTATAAGATTCATTTGTATAGGTAATTATCTGAAGTATTGAATGCAAAACAAAAACTTGCCACGTCTTAGAGTAGTCGTATTGTTCCATCCATCTATGGAATGTGCAGTTTTGATCAACGTATTTAACTGAGCTCTAAAGCTAATGTTGTATACCCTCCAGAAGTACATTCAATTGGTCTATCTATAAACTTTACTTTAAGACGTTAGACTAATTATTAACTTGCAGGGTGAATCATGATAAGGTTAGTCGCTTTTGGTTTTAGATTTCTTGTTCTTAGACAAACATTTAAATACAAGCCTAACAACAAGACACACCAGCAGGAACACACCGAATAGGACACCAATCAAGAAAGCCATTACGTCCAAGAGAAGAAATTGATACAGCGGCATTTCTTGACCAGATGACCTCATGTAGTCTCCCCCATATTTTATCACGTGATCAAACCAGTAGGCAGCTTCCTTGTTTGGTACTTTGTAGAGTTCTTTGAATAATTCTGAACCCTTCCGTATATTGGTTTTGTATTTGGGATTATAGGCGACTTCATTTATTAGGTCAGCAAATTCCTGTGATGTGATTTTTCTTAGATCTCCCCCTAGTCCGAAACCTTTGATAATTATGCGATTGGTGTTGTAATGCTGGTCAAAAAAGATGGGAAGACACACTATTGGTACTGCGTGATACAAGGCTTCGTACTGTCCGTTTTTCCCACAATGAGACACGAAGACTCTTGTCTTTGCGTGACCTAGCAGGTCATTTTGAGGCAGCCATCGAGAAATTTTGATGTTTCTCGGATCAGCTACGTTCAGGTTGACCTTCCACACGACGCTCAGATCAAGGAGCTGAAAAGCTTGAACCATTTTCAACAATATGGCGTCTGGTATTTTCACATCCATACTCCCGAATGACACCACCACGACGCCACGCGTGGAGTTCTCAACAAACTCGTTTAACTCTCCCAACAATGGCTTAGCCTCGCTGGCCGACGAGCCGCCGATAAGTTTTGTATTGGGAAGAGTGGGTCGAGGGTAGTCTAAAATGTAATCCAGTTCGGCGATGTAAATCTGAGCAGTCAGCGAGATGTCTAAAATGCTCTTGTACGGTTTCTCTGGGGCAAACCTGGTTACGACGTCGTAATCCACGATGCTGTCAAAAAGTGAAAAGCCCAAAGTGATGAAAACGTTCTGAACTCTCTGTAAGAACGTCATTTTATTGGTGAAATCTGTGGGGACGAATGGCTCGACGGCCGGACTAAATGGTACCCTCGTGAACACCATTTCATGTAACGTTCCGATCATAGCGAAAGGGAGATCTAGTTTGTAGGGCAGGACCAACAAATTTCTTAAAAACATAAATCCGTCTAATATGAATAAATCAGGGTTCAGATCGTGTATTTTGTCGACAAATTTATTGTCAGATAGTACTGTTTCAGTCACGTTTTTAAACAGCTGAATGGCGTCTGGAAATGTCTGCATGACATTGATGAAAATGGATCTATCTTCCCAGAAAGCGTCGACAAACTGTATTTTTTCAAAGAAGTTTTGTTCGAAATGTCCCAGCTTTTCGCCGTAGATGAGGATATTTAAGTCCTTCGACTTAATGAGTCCCTTGTTGATCAGGTAGTGTGGTACACATATCCAGACGTCGTGTCCGAGATCTGCCAGGGCTTGACCAATGTTGCTGTGGTAGATAAAATAACTACCCAGGGGAGCTGGAAACATCACGACTGTTTTGGCCAAGGCTAAGGACGGTGCGAGGACAACCATGGTTAGGAGTATAAAGGTTGCGCTTAGGAGACTCATGGTTGGTGGACTTCTGAAAGTAACAATGAAATGTGTTCTTTTGTATCATGTCAATTTAACACCTTATATTCATTTTATATTCACTTTATATTTATATTTAATGCTATAATGTTCTGAGGCGTAAACGTTCTACCCAGATTTAAGCATTCATACTTTATTATATCAATCTCATGGTCATTTCTCCAGAAAAAAGTATCTGAAAAGCCTTACTTGTACTCAAAGTTTTCTAGAAAACACCTATCTAAAAAGCTCTTCTTGTACTCAAAGTACCACAGAAAACACGTCTCTAAAAAGCTCTTCTTGTACTCAAAGTACCACAGAAAACACGTCTCTAAAAAGCTCTTCTTGTACTCAAAGTACCACAGAAAACACGTCTCTAAAAAGCCCTTCTTGTACTCAAAGTACCACAGAAAACACGTCTCTAAAAAGCCCTTCTTGTACTCAAAGTACCACAGAAAACACGTCTCTAAAAAGCCTTTCTTGTACTCAAAGTACCACAGAAAAAAACACGTCTCTAAAAAGCCCTTCTTGTACTCAAAGTACCACAGAAAACACGTCTCTAAAAAGCCCTTCTTGTACTCAAAGTACCACAGAAAAAAACACGTCTCTAAGAAGCCCTTCTTGTACTCAAAATTCCCCAGAAAACACGATTCTAAAGCCCTTATTGTACTCAAACAATCGGTATGTCCTAATCGACCAAAACCGAGAAATCGGTCACCGATTAATTATTTTGTATGTAGCTTTGAAACGCCTATGTTTTAATTGTAAAGGTATTTCACGATACTATTTCATAATTTATCATTGTTATTAAATAGTAGGTTATTCATTATACTATTTCGTAAGGTATGATTATAATGAAATATTATAAAGCTTTGGAAAGCTATAATTTAGGTTACGGGTTCAAGGGTAAGACTTACTATGAAAATAACCGAATAAAGAAATTGAAGCGAGCCCTAGACCGGGAAGTAAGACTCGCCCCTATGACAAGTGAACTCTCATCTGAAAATGTGCTTCCAATCAATTAGCAACTTGGCAAGAAGTATGCCATGGACTCAAGGGCCTTGGTGGAGGGAGAGGTCCACCCCTGGCGGCACTCCTTGGGGCGGAATGTTCTGTCCCAGAAGTATACAAAATATGGCTTTATGTTTTCTGGTGTTCATGATTGAAGGACAGTCACAAGTTAACATGATGTACATCTACAAACGTAACAGATATTTTTTTTTTTTTAAACTTGCATTTTGTAACAAATTATGTTCAAGTTTTCATGGTCCAAAAAAGAAGATCCATGTAATATGCCAGAAGCAGTTGGGTACCTTGATGAAATGCCGCTTCTGTTTGTAAAGAAAAGGTCACAAATGCTAAGTCTACAAAGCTCTACCGTCATTTAAAAGTTTGTAAAGAAAGTTTATAAATGCTAAGTTAGCAATGTCGACGGTCATTTAGAAATGTTTGTAAAGAAAGTTCATAAATGCTAAGTCAGCAATATCGACGGTCATTTAGAAATGTTTGTAAAGAAAGTTTATAAATGCTAAGTCAGCAATATCGACGGTCATTTAGAAATGTTTGTAAAGAAAGTTTATAAATGCTAAGTCAGCAATATCGACGGTCATTTAGAAATGTTTGTAAAGAAAGTTTATAAATGCTAAGTCAGCAATATCGACGGTCATTTAGAAATGTTTGTAAAGAAAGTTTATAAATGCTAAGTCAGCAATATCGACGGTCATTTAGAAATGTTTGTAAAGAAAGTTTATAAATGCTAAGTCAGCAATGTCGACGGTCATTTAGAAATGTTTGTAAAGAAAGTTTATAAATGCTAAGTCAGCAATGTCAACGGTCATTCAGAATGTTTATAAAAAAATATCATTAAACGCTAACTCTTCAATGTAGACGGTCATTCAAATGATAACAAACTTACTGGAGTGTTCGTGAGTAGAAAGCTTCAGCCAGATAAGCGCTCAGTTTCAACAATATTTAAACTTGCATAAAAACCCTTTGATTTTCCCAACCATAAAAAATACTTATCACATCAAAACACTTTGATTTTCCCAACCATAAAAAATACTTGTCACATCAAAACACTTTGATTTTCCCCACCATAAAAAATACTTGTCACATCAAAACACCTTGATGGTCCCCACCATAAAAAAATACTGGTCACATCAAAACTCTTCGATTTTCCCAACCATTAAAATACTGGCCAAATCAAAACTCTTTGATTTTCCCAACCATAAAAAATACTTATCACATCAAAACACTTTTATTTTCCCAACCATGAAAAATACTTGTCACATCAAAACACTTTGATTTTCCCAAGAATAATTGTAATTGTCACATCAAAACACCTTGATTGTCCCCACCATAAAAAATACTGGTCACATCAAAACTCTTTGATTTCCCCCACCATAAAAAAATACTGGTCACATCAAAACTCTTTGATTTCCCCCACCATAAAAAAATACTGGTCACATCAAAACTCTTTGATTTCCCCCACCATAAAAAAATACTGGTCACATCAAAACTCACATTTAACATACAGGTCACGTGGGTTGATGAGCTTCTTCTAGAACAAGGGTCTCAAACTCAAATCATCCGGGGGCCGCAAGAGGTAGAGTCTGAGTGATACCGGGCCGCAATCAAGTTTAAAAAAAACAAAGCGATGACAAATTCAATAAAGTACAACGGCTACAATCTGCTCAACCTTTTTTAAAAACAAAATAAAACATTAAGGGTCCTCACGAACTAGGCTTCACTTTCTTTCTCCTACTCCTAGTTGCCAGAGACCTGGCAGGGCTTCTTCTTACAAAGCTGAGCAACATTAGGCTTGAGTGAGGAAGCAACTGAGATCCTCAGTATAGCTTGAAGATGCTCTTCAGTAATTTTCGCCCTGAACTTTGGCTTGTTAAATTTCATAGCGGGAAAAGAGCTTTTGACACACTTAGGTCTTCACACAAAAAAAGCGCATGATCCGCTTGAGCAACCTGGACATTTCAGTGAATGTGGAGGGCAATGTTCGTTCTCATTAATTGCCCATGCTTGTCGGTTTCTCCATTCACTCCCTGAACTTAGAATTGCACTGAAATTCAGTCAGCTCCATTTGAAGCGCAAGTTAAGAGTTTGGGGGGGGGGGGGTTGGGGAGAAATTAAAGGAGAAAGGATCAGCAAAAATTTGAAAAGTGGCTCTGTGTGTTTTGAAGTCTAAAAACATGTCATCAAATTCTTCCTGAAGCTCTGTAATGGCATCAGTATAATCACTACTGCATGGTGTTCCTGAATCCATGAGTACTTTTCATTTTGGGAAATGGCAGAGGTTTCTCTAAGAACCATAACACAAGTTTTGTGCAGAATACACTGACATTGTCAGAGGCAACACTGACAAGCTCCCCTTGGTCTTGTTACTTCTTGTTGAGTACATTCAGCTCCTGTGTACTGTCAACAAGAAAAGCCAAGTCCATGAGCCATTTGGTATCACGTAGTACAAGAACAACCACCCCATCCTGCTCCATGAAGGCTTTGAAGGCTAAACGTGTTCAAACAGTAGGTAGGAGCAAGCAATATTTATGAATTATTGATGTGAAGAAAGATGCTATTGTAAGGAGAATATATTTTGATTTTTCTATGGCAGAAAAGGTCAAACCAAGCTGACATGCTCGGAATTTCCCTCACTCCTTAACAGTAGGGGCAATTTTAATTGGGTTTCTTTGATACTGTGTCAGATTGCTACGATTCACTCAATTATGGTTGTGCATTACCCACTAACTAACTTTTTAATTTTTTTTCTGAAAACCGCACTTTGGCCGCGTTTGTCTCATAAAATGCCATAAAATGAAAACTTTGAGTCCGGCTTTAAAACGGTTGTTACCATTATAATGAACGTACAAATCTATCAAACATAATTAAAATCAGAATTAGACCAGTCGGTGAGATTCGACTGAAACTTTCGCGGAGGGTCACATTATAGATATGATAATGGGGAAAACTCGCGGGACGCATTACACTAATTTTTGCTGTCATGTAGCGGGCCGCAAATGGCCCGCGGGCCGCGAGTTTGAGACCCCTGTTCTAGAACGAATTGATCTAACAGGATAAGCATAGCTGTCACCATTGTTTCGTGTTAAATTAGTTCCACTGTAGTTAGAAATCGTATGTTACAGTTACATAACATAATAAACACATACTTGGCCTCATTACCCACCTTGCACAAGTCTAGAGGTGTTGTATGGTTCTTCTTTAGACAGCGCGTCTCTTTCTTAACAGGACCAGACCTCTGAAGCGACTTATATTAAGTCATCTCCCTATATAAACGCTTCATATCACGTGACAGGTCCTTGTAAGCAGAGTGTTGTGGAGCAGTTCTTCTCAAAGTGGCAGTTCAAAGACCGGTACCGGACCGCAAACCTAGAGTCGCCGGTCCGCAGCAGAAGAAAAATTAAAGAAAGAAAATAATAATGATAAAAAAAACAATGAGAGAAGACAAAGCATCAGGCAACTTTCTGCTGATAAAATGTACAAATCCACCCCGGTCCTTCCCACTAAAAATTTTGAGAAGCATTGATTTTGAGGACCAGGAGTTTAAGTATAAATGTCAATTTATGCAATCTATAATAATCTCAACCAATCGGTACCTCTTGATTGTACAGGGATTCTCAGAGACTGATTTCAACAATGACTACAAACTTAGCTTAAACTGTGTTTGTTTCTTCTGCATTGCAGACGACCAATACAAATAGGACAATATGGCAATATGGAATTGTGGGACATTTCACCAAGTTCTGTTGCTGTTATGTAACTCTTTTAATGTTGTCTTTTTATTTGTTTAATTTTTAATACACCTCATTAATTTTTTTAATAAGGAAAAACTGTTTTTTTTTATAATGTATGTAAATAAATTTCTGGAAGAGAAATAACCAGTTAACCAATATTTTGCGTGTTATTTCATCAATAACAATGTTTATGAGCATGATAATGACGAATTTAAAGAAAGGAATCAATTGAAAAAGCATAAGTTTCCATCATTTATAAAAAAAAAATTTTTTTAAAATAATAATGGTAATATTAACATTCTCTAGGATTATTTAATATTATTCACCTTTGCCTGTGAGGCAAATGTTGTCTTTAAGTACTGTATTGTAAAATTTGTCAAGGTGTTTGTACGTCGGCTCAAGACATTTGTAATAACAAAGGACTTAAATTATACAAAACACTAACTGTGGAAAATCACATTAACATGGTTTGCAAGGTGATTTTTCTAGAGCTGCGCAGAATTAGTCATATCTGACCTTACTTAACGTTTGATGCAAAAAAGAGACTGATGATTACTGCAATGCTCTCATGCTTGCATTGTTCTTCGCAAGTGCAAATTTGACCATGCTAAAACACTTCTGATAGAGTTGCGTTGGCTGCCGGTCCACGCTCGCAGGGTTCTAGTTAAAAAAACAAACAATTATGACAAAAGTAATATGTAGATTAATTCAAATGAGATGTAAGACAATCCAAACTCCACGGTTCTTTGATATAATGGGAAACGCAGCTGCTAACAAACAATACTGAAGATTGAACGTCTTGAAATGATGGCACGTTTCAACATTTCATTCAAATAAACTTAATGCGAGTCTATACCGTTTGTTTTGTATGGTAGGATATTTGGTAAATATGGCCACAGGACTGCTTCTGAGAGACGGAGGGATGTAACTTTTGCTTTATATGGTATGATTGGCCAAAGGACTGCATCTGAGAGACGAAGGGATGCAACTCTTGTGTTTGTTGTGGGTTACATTAGTTACAAAATTTTCTTACCGGTTCCTAAAATATATCCATAACATTAAAAAAATACAAAATACAAGCCAACAAAAAGAGAATACTAATTAAAACCAACTTTATAAAAAGTATTTAAGTTCAAATACAAAAGAAATGTTGCTTAAAAAATGTGAAATGTTGGTCTTTTTATCTAGCTTCTATTTTAATTATGATATTCTATCTATCTAGTCTAAATATATACTAAACGTTAGCCTAATGGTCTTTTCGTTCTATATTTAAGATCTGAATATGAAAAAAATATAGGCTGTGTCCTCTTAGAAGTCTTTAGATCTCTCTCTTGTATGTCTATAGGTTTAATACTATAATATGTGTCAAAAGTAACAGTACTATAATCTATCTTTCTCTCTCTCCTGTATGCCTATATGTATAATACTATGTGTCAAAAGTAACAGTACTATACTCTCTCTTTTTTTATTTCTATAGGTCTAATACAAATTAAAACCAACTTTATAAAAAGAAATTAATTAAGTTCAAATATAGGCTGTGTCCTCTGATTAGTCTTTAGTTCTAATACTGCATGTGTCAAAAAGTAACAGTACTATAAACTCTCTCTTGTATCTCTATAGGTCTAATACAATATGCTTCGAAAGTAACTACTATAATCTTTCTCTTGTACATCTTTAGTTCTAATACAGTATGTCAAAAGTAACTGTACTATAATCTCTCTCTTGTATGTCTATAGGTCTAATACTATATACTATACGTGTCAAAAGTAACAGTACTATAATCTCTCTGTTGTACGTCTATAGGTATAATACTGTGTGTGTCAAAAGTAACAGTACCGTACTATAATCTCTATCTCTCTCTCTTGTATGTCTATAGGTCGAATACTGTATGTGTCAAAAGTAACAGTACTATAATCTCTCTCTCAGTGTTTCTTTCAGACTTTTTCCCATTTGGGGGGGGGGGGCAATTTCAGATTTTTCGGGGGTGGGTGGGGTTGCAGTGGCCGGAGGCGTAGCTAAGGAGTGGCAGAGGTTGCCACACTAGTGGGGGCACCAAAATAGGCTTGAATGGTGTTTGATGGTTGGAAATAATTCGTTAGTTTCAGAGTTGGTGGGGGGCATAATAATGAATCATGGCCCCTGACGCCAAACACTCTAGCTACGCCCTTTCAATTGGTGTAGAAAAGGGGAGAGTGAGATTGTTCACCCAGGGGTAATTTTTTTCTTTATATAGAGGTGCGGCATTTTCGGACAACTGCGGAGTTTGTATCGTGAAAGAGAGAGTGGCAAATACTTGACACCCCTGGTGGCACCAAAAGTAGCTTCGCCTCTAAACAGTGTATCTCTCGTCACCAAAAATAACGAACATTTTCATCAGAGTGAAGGGCGTGAATCGTTCTTTAATTTGAATAAAGAAAAGCAAGACATAGATCATAATGGTCAACTCAGCCAACCAAGAGCATATCTCTCTATGGTAGGAAATGCGCTGTAAGAAGTTGAGGCTTTCACATATTTAGGCAGGAGCATTGACAAATGGTGGATCCGAAGCGAAAGTAATGGCTAGAATTGCAAGGCTAGATCAGAATTTGTGCTATAAAGAAAATATGGGAGAAACAGGAACTGACTCTTCAAACCAAAGTCAGAATTGTCAACACAAATGTCCAAACAGTCCTACTATATGGAGCCGAAACTTGGAGAACAACAGCGAGCATCACGCAGAAAGTACAGACCTTCATAAACACTTGCCTTAAAAAGATCATGAAGATCAAATGGCCAAACATCATAACCAACAAATACTTACTGTACGTATTTAACTTACTTGATGGAACATACCAGGATCCTATTGCTAAAGACATCACAAGGAAAAGATGGATGTGGATAGGGCACAATCTCTTCAAACCCCATGATAACATCATCAGACAATCCATAACATGAAATTCAAAGGGAAAAGAAAGAAAGGAAGCCCCAAAAATACTCGGAGACGTGCTATAGAGGCAGACACACAAAGTATATGATACATATGGAAGCAACTGAAAAGGAATCCACAGGAAGAGAAATGGAAAGTTCTTATAGACGCCTATGCCCTAACCGGGGTAAAAAGCGTAAGTACGTAAGTAAGTAAGATGAATCTTCAGCGGTGGAGGGTTCTGGGGAGCCTTTATCCCTAAAATTGTTTATTATTTCAAAATCAAGTGGCGCATTTTAGAGTATAGCTGAATTCAATGTTTCTATTAGACTTTTTGATCAGGGAAAGGAAATGCTTAAGGGTCTGGGGAGGTATTATGGTGCCAGTGTCATTCATAACTGAAATCACTTTAGTTGTGGCGTTCCCCAGGGTAATCATTTGGCACAATATTCATTTCAACCCCATACTGTAACATTGATCAGCGTGAGGAAAGGTGTGCTGAAATTTAGAGTGCTGAAGAGAGTCGCGCAAATTCAAAATGCAGTGGTGCATTTTGGCGCTTACTTGAATTCAGTGTTTGTTTCTATCAGACAAATTTGAGGTGACATTTCAAACTTTCGTGTGGTAAGTGCCAAAATTAGCTATCATAATGATCAAAAACATCTTCTTCTTCTTCTATATCTTAAGGGCCCACGATCAATTTATTGATCATTTTGGCTCCTATGCATGTAGATGGGATTTGCAATGTTTCTGTTACTGGTGGTGATGAGGAAATTATGCACTAGGGGTTTGAAGGCTTGAGGCAATAGACACAAATGTGTCTAGTGTTGTCGCCTCAACTGTTCCTTTTGAAAGATGGTTCCAGTCCCTGATTGTCTTGGGCAGGAATGAGCAGCTCCTATACTGGCTTCTTGCTGGTATGAGCCTGAATTGCCTGTCATGGCCTCGTCGCTGTCTATGGGGGAGAGGGACGAGTTTCTGTTTAATACTGGAACAGTGGACCAGCCCATTATTTATCTTGTACATCATGGAGAGCCTGGATTGTCGTCGTCGTTTCTCCAATGGTGACCAGCCAAGTGTTTCTAGCATGCTGCCAACACTAGAGGTATTTCTGTAGCGATTTAGGACAAAGCGTGCTGCTCGTCGCTGGACCGCCTCCAACCTGTCAATGCTCTTCTGGGTAAATGGGTCCCAGACTGAAGATGCATAATCTAAAATCGGACGGATAAAGGCTTTATATGCTCTTTCTTTCACACAGGAGTTACCAATCTTTAGATTTCCAGTTGTGTTTTGTGTTGCCCTTGAGGGTATGCATTTTCACTTGCTTAAGATCGCCTTTTCAATATTTTTAGTCCCCAGAAATTTTTTGACAAATTCAAAATACAAGAGTGCATTTTAGCAAATACTTTAATTTAGTTTTGCAACATTCGACACTTGGAGAGTAACGGAAGAGATGCTAGCTTTTAAAAGTGTAGGTGTCACTTAACCTTAGAAAGATCGTGTGAGCCCAGCAACCCCTTCAACTGCAGTGGGCCTCGGATATTTTAGGGGCTTAAAGATGTGATATGGAAATCTTCTTATTTTGTATCTTCAATGCAAGATGGGGCAGGACAAAAACAAAAAGTGACAAAAAGGGCCTTGAAAAGTCGAGCCACGGCTGTGCTAGACCTGCTTGTGTTATGGGAATATGTTTATATTACTAAATAGTAAAGTGGCTTTCATTTTTTTTTTTATTTAAACCTTTTTTGAGGGCTTTGCATAATTAATTAATAAATTTTCGGAAGAAAAAAAAAAGTTTCTATCACAAAAATGCCCTGCTAACTTCATTTTATACGTTGAACATAAATGATAATATTATACTTATAATAATCAACAACGTGTAATAAAACCTTTCATAATATTTCCAAGTTTTACCAGAGTCAAATAAAAAAAAACTGAAAAGTAGAAAGGTCTATACATTTTTATGTGGTATCAAAATTTGTCATTCTTATAACTCGTATATGAACGACATTATTCTGTAAAGAAGACATGACTTGTTTACAAAATAAAGTAAACAATTTCCTAATATAAAGTTGATAGAAATTTTTATTTGGAATTTCAAACTACAATAACTTTTTTCAAATAAATTATAAATTTCCACTTAGATATACTTGAAACATTTTGTTCCCAAATCCACAGAATTTATTTTAAATTGACAAATTAGAAAGAAGAAATTTTTTTTCTAAAACAAGTACCAACAAAAAATGGTATTGGCATGATAATCGAAATGTTATTTGAAAAAACATTATTGTTTTTAAAGATTGTTATAGATTCTCATCTTGAAAAAAAAATAATTTAAAAAATCCGTGCAACTTGCCGGGGCGTGATTTTAGCTCTTTTTTTTCGGGGGGGGGGGGGGGGGGGGGGGGGGGACAAAACTTGGTTGGCTTGTTTATTACTGGAGGCACCATAGTACACAGCAATTTAAATAAAACCGGCAAATTCAGGGGGGCGGTCAAAACAGAGGCTAATTTTTTAATTTTTTTTTAAACTGTTATTCAGGAAACTGTGTTACTAAGTTAACACATTGAAAGTAAACACAAACGCTTTCGCAATAATAATTGATGAGATGTGCACTGTTTGTATGCGACCGTTAATTCTTAATAAAAAAATAACTCTCAATTGTTTTTAAAGATTCCATTTTATAAAACTCAACATTCATGGAATCGATTACATTTATAATTATGGTCATAACAATATTTAAAAAAAAAAAATTATAATTAAATTAACACACAAAAATCCATATCTTAAACGTAATGCTCTTACTTTTATCATGAAATATAATTTGAAAATAGATTGCGTATGTTTGATATTTAGCAAAAACTATTAATAGAATTGTAGACCTTTATATTGATGTTAAGTTAGTTTAATAGAGTATTATTAAAGTTGCAACAAATAAATGAATAAAAGTATCGATAAAAATATCGTGTGAACAACGGGAAGTAAGACGTTGGCTTATAATCAGGAGCGGTCAGTGCGATATATTTAATCGAATACTGTAAGCCTTAAGGGTAATGAAGGGAGAGACTTTGTGTAAGCCTCTAATAAGATTGGCATTATATATACGGATCATCAAAGTTATCGAACGTAACGATATCTCATAGATTTCACTCATTGTAATCGGTTAAAGGCACCGGATAATAGACTTGTTCAAACTGTTTACAAATAACAACTGAGTCGTTTTGAATAATTGAGAAGGATATAATCGTTATATTTGTGTACACATTTTACTCCTGGGGGCACTTGACTTTCCCCGAGGGGCAGTGCCCCCCCCCCCCCCCCCCGAGACATGGCTGAAAGAAACCCTGCACTCTCTCTCTCCTGTATGCCTATATGTCTAATACAGTGCATGTCAAAAGTAACAGTACTAAATCACTCTCTCTCTCTCTCTCTCTCTCTCTCTCTCTCTCTCTCTCTCTCTCTCTCTCTCTCTCTCTCTCTCTCTCTTGTATGCCTGTAGGTGTAATACAGTGCGTGTCAAAAGTAACAGTACTAAATCACTCTCTCACTCTCTTTCTCTATCTCTCTCTCCCTCTCTCTCTCTCTTGTATGCCTGTAGGTGTAATACAGTACGTGTCAAAAGTAACAGTACTAAATCACTCTCTTTCTCTCTCTCTCTCTCTCTCTCTCTCTCTCTCTATCTCTCTCTCGCTCTCTCTCTCTCTCTTGTATGCCTGTAGGTGTAATACAGTGCGTGTCAAAAGTAACAGTACTAAATCACTCTCTCACTCTCTTTCTCTCTCTCTCTCTCTCTCTTGTATGTCTGTAGGTGTAATACAGTGCGTGTCAAAAGTAACAGTACTATAATCTCTCTGCAACCTTTATTTCAAAGACGGTCACCCTTTACGAAAGCATATGTGGGCAAATAATGATCAATTGGAATTCTTTTGACTCCATTTAGAGGCCCCATATCCGACTACAACTGCCCAACAGCTCATCTTTTCAACCTCAAGGAACACGTTGCAGATGGAGCTATGCACCGTTGACAAACGCTCGTTTGCTGCGTTCAAGATGCCGGAGTTTGAGTACTATTACTTTTAGCACATACTGTACTTCAGTTAGATCAAGTTGGTAGTTTGAGTACTGTTACTTTTAGCACATACTGTACTTCAGTTAGATCAAGTTGGTAGTTTGAGTACTGTTACTTTTAGCACATACTGTACTTCAGTTAGATCAAGTTGGTAGTTTGAGTACTGTTACTTTTAGCACATACTGTACTTCAGTTAGATCAAGTTGGTAGTTTGAGTACTGTTACTTTTAGCACATACTGTACTTCAGTTAGATCAAGTTGGTAGTTTGAGTACTGTTACTTTTAGCACATACTGTACTTCAGTTAGATCAAGTTGGTAGTTTGAGTACTGTTACTTTTAGCACATACTGTACTTCAGTTAGATCAAGTTGGTAGTTTGAGTACTGTTACTTTTAGCACATACTGTACTTCAGTTAGATCAAGTTGGTAGTTTGAGTACTGTTACTTTTAGCACATACTGTACTTCAGTTAGATCAAGTTGGTAGTTTGAGTACTGTTACTTTTAGCACATACTGTACTTCAGTTAGATCAAGTTGGTAGTTTGAGTACTGTTACTTTTAGCACATACTGTACTTCAGTTAGATCAAGTTGGTAGTTTGAGTACTGTTACTTTTAGCACATACTGTACTTCAGTTAGATCAAGTTGGTAGTTTGAGTACTGTTACTTTTAGCACATACTGTACTTCAGTTAGATCAAGTTGGTAGTTTGAGTACTGTTACTTTTAGCACATACTGTACTTCAGTTAGATCAAGTTGGTAGTTTGAGTACTGTTACTTTTAGCACATACTGTACTTCAGTTAGATCAAGTTGGTAGTTTGAGTACTGTTACTTTTAGCACATACTGTACTTCAGTTAGATCAAGTTGGTAGTTTGAGTACTGTTACTTTTAGCACATACTGTACTTCAGTTAGATCAAGTTGGTAGTTTGAGTACTGTTACTTTTAGCACATACTGTACTTCAGTTAGATCAAGTTGGTAGTTTGAGTACTGTTACTTTTAGCACATACTGTACTTCAGTTAGATCAAGTTGGTAGTTTGAGTACTGTTACTTTTAGCACATATTGTACTTCAGTTAGATCAAGTTGGTAGTTTGAGTACTGTTACTTTTAGCACATACAGTACTTCAGTTAGATCAAGTTGGTAGTTTGAGTACTGTTACTTTTAGCACATACTGTACTTCAGTTAGATCAAGTTGGTAGTTTGAGTACTGTTACTTTTAGCACATACTGTACTTCAGTTAGATCAAGTTGGTAGTTTGAGTACTGTTACTTTTAGCACATACTGTACTTCAGTTAGATCAAGTTGGTAGTTTGAGTACTGTTACTTTTAGCACATACAGTACTTAAGTTAGATCAAGTTGGGAGTTTGAGTACTGTTACTTTTAGCACATACTGTACTTAAGTTAGATCAAGTTGGGAGTTTGAGTACTGTTACTTTTAGCACATACTGTACTTAAGTTAGATCAAGTTGGGAGTTTGAGTACTGTTACTTTTAGCACATACTGTACTTCAGTTAGATCAAGATGGGAGTTTGAGTACTATTACTTTTAGCACATACAGTACTTAAGTTAGATCAAGTTGGTAGTTTGAGTACTGTTACTTTTAGCACATACTGTACTTAAGTTAGATCAAGTTGGTAGTTTGAGTACTGTTACTTTTAGCACATACAGTACTTAAGTCAGATCAAGTTGGTAGTTTGAGTACTGTTACTTTTAGCACATACAGTACTTCAGTTAGATCAAGTTGGGAGTTTGAGTACTGTTACTTTTAGCACATACAGTACTTAAGTTAGATCAAGTTGGGAGTTTGAGTACTGTTACTTTTAGCACATACTGTACTTAAGTTAGATCAAGTTGGGAGTTTGAGTACTGTTACTTTT
>CAXITT010000621.1:55832-67653 GCA_964033795.1 Lymnaea stagnalis | reverse complement strand
GCCTCATTAGTGGCGTGTGGCCTCATTAGTGGCGTGTGGCTTCATTAGTGGCGTGTGGCCTCATTAGTGGCGTGTGGCCTCATTAGTGGCGTGTGGCTTCATTAGTGGCGTGTGGCCTCATTAGTGGGTGTGGCCTCATTAGTGGCGTGTGGCCTCATTAGTGGCGTGTGGCCACATTGGTGGCGTAATTCCATATTTGGTTCACCTCAGTTAGAGCTGTGCAACATAACACACCTGTGCCCTTAAACCCATGTTAGAGCTGTGCAACATAACACACCTGCTTTTTTCGCCAGCTACACTTTAATAATATATAATAGTCTTGAACCTTTAGAAAAGTAAACATGCATTTTAGAATAAATTAGGCTTATAATTTGTTTATTCTATATAAAAATAAATTTATAAAGAAGATATTATTTAGTAAAGACATTTCTATGATAACGTAAGTCAATTTCATATCCGTTCTTCAATGACTTTTCCTCGCACCCCTTGAAATGCCACTCGCTGCGAGCTTCGCAGGTTGTAAAACCTGACATAATTATTCAGTATTGTAAGGGGTAGAGACTATACGTTTGGACCTTTAGGGTAGAGGGTGGGTGGATGGTCGAAGGCGTATACTGTGTGGGTAAATGAGGATGAATTGATGGGGAACAAGGGATTCTCGGATATAGACGTCAATTCAACTTAAAGAATTTGACATCAAGTAGAGTGAGCTGGGGGTAGTTTATTGTAAAGTATATCCTGGTACGCGAACTCAAATTTTCATATACATCTGACAGACACAAAGAGCATTTCACTGTAAATCTATCAAGCACCGTATAGGAGAAACGTTACGAATGTATTTAGTGATTCACCCCCCTCCTCCCCCCCCCACACACACACTCTAATTAAGTTAGAGGGTGGGGTTAAGAGGGAGAGATGGTGGGAAGATTGGGTGGATGGGCAGGGTATTGTCCAGGAGTGATGGTAAGTGGAAAAGGATGGGTTGGTTGAAATCTAAAGGAATTAAGGCGTTTAAATCGGGAGGATTGGGAGGTAATGGCCGTGATGTTTGACTCGGGATGATGGGAGTGGATGGCCGTGATTTATGACTCGGGATGATGGGAGTGAATGGCCGTGATGTTTGACTCGGGATGATGGGCGTGAATGGCCGTGATGTTTGACTCGGGATGATGGGAGTGAATGGCCGTGATGTTTGACTCGGGATGGTGGGAGTGAATGGCCGTGATGTTTGACTCGGGATGATGGGAGTTAATGGCCGTGATTTATGACTCGGGATGATGGGAGTGAATGGCCGTGATGTTTGACTCGGGATGATGGGAGTGAATGGCCGTGATGTTTGACTCGGGATGATGGGATTGAATGGCCGTGATTTATGACTCGGGATGATGGGAGTTAATGGCCGTGATGTTTGACTCGGGATGATGGGAGTGAATGGCCGTGATGTTTGACTCGGGATGATGGGAGTGAATGGCCGTGATGTTTGAGTCGGGATGGTTGGAGTGAATGGCCGTGATGTTTAAATAGTAGCAATTATGGCTGCTGAAAGGGGGTGAGTGTGATTTAGTGAAGGAGTTAGGCTTGAGCTGTTAGTGAACATTCAAATGTTTGTAAAAAGTGTGTTGCAGGGCAGGAGAGTTTGTATTGGAGAGCAGGGGAGGATGTGTTGGTTTGACATGTGAGGAATTGTGGAAGGGCACGGGAGGTTGACTTGGTGGACATGGGAGGAATTGTTGGAGGGCAGGAGATGATGTTTTGGTGGGCATGGAAGGAATTGTGGGAGGGCAGGGGAGGATTTTTGGTGGACTTGGGAGGGCAGAGTATGATATTTTGGTGGACTTGGGAGGAATTGTTGGAGGGCAGGAGATTATGTGTTGGTGGGCATGGGAGGAATTGTGGTAGGGCAGGGGATGATTTTTTGGTGGGCATGCGAGGAGTTGTATGAGGGCAGGAGATGATGTTTTGGTGGACTTGGGAGGTATGAGGGCAGGAGATGATGTTTTGGTGGACTTGGGAGGGCAGAGGAGGATGTTTTGGTGGACATGGGGAGGAATTGTGGGAGGGCAGCGTAGGATGTTTTGCTGGACATCGAATGGATAATGCGACTGCAGGAAAGGATGTTTTGGAGGGCAGGGGAGAATGGGTTTAAGGGTAGGAGTTCATGGGTTGGAGAGAAGGGGGTAATGTGTCAGAGGGCAGGGGACATTGTGTTCACAGACAGGGGAGAATGCGTTTGATATAAATAAAGGAAGTGATTTGGGAACCGTAAAAAATTGTTTACAGATGGTCTTTATATAAATATTGATTTGCATTTTTACATAATGGCAGAGTGCCCCAAAACTGTACATTCTTGCTTAGTTTGAACTTGTCACATGGTTTTAATCTGCTTTTATCTTAAACCGTCTGATGCGTCGATAGCAAAATCTGGCCACAAAGAAGAGTAGTAATAGTGTAGCAAACAGGACGCCAATGAAGAAAGCCATAACGTCCAAGAGAAGAAATTGATACAGCGGCATTTCTTGACCAGATGACCTCATGTAGTCTCCCCCATATTTCATCACGTGATCAAACCAGTAGGCGGCTTCCTTCATTGGTACTTTGTAGAGTTCTTTGAATAACGTTGATGCCCTCTGTATGTTGGTCTTGTATTTGGGATTATAGGCGACTTCTTTGATCAGGTCAGCGAATTCTTCCGCTGTAATTGTTCTTATATCTGCGCCAAGTCCAAAACCTTTTACAATGATCCGTTCACTGTTGTAATGCTGATCACCTAATACGGGAAGACAGAGAATAGGTACGGCGTGATACAGGGCTTCGTACTGTCCATTCTTACCACAATGTGATACAAACACTTTGGTCTTGGGGTGACCCAGGAGATCATTTTGAGGCAACCAATGTTTAATCATGATTTTGTCCGGCTTAGGAGAAGTTAAATTAGCTTTCCACACAACATTCAAATCAAGTTTTTCAAAAGCGGCCACCATTTTGGTTAAGATATGCGTTGGGCATTTCAGATCTAAGCTTCCGAAAGAAACTACAACTAACCCGTTGACAGAATTGTCTAACGTTTGAAAATCTCCTGTCAGTGGCTTGGCCTCACTTACAGAAGATCCCCCAATACGTTTTGTGTTTGGGAGCTCTGGTCTGGGATAGTCAAGAATGTGGTCAGATTCAGAGATGAATATTTCAGCTTGTAAGGCGATGTCATTCAATGATTTATAGGGCTTTTCAGGGGCGAATGTGGTAACCGCACTGTTGTCTGAAAATGGGTCATGGATTTTCGAAATTGAAGCTAATATTGTGGCCTCCACCCTCTGAAAGAAGTTCATCCTATTGGTCCCCTTCTGGGTCATGTAGGGCTCTACCGCTGGACTGTAGGGAACCCTGGCTAAGTCTAACTCATGCAATGTGCCAATCAAAGCAAAAGGCAGCTCATGTTTGTACGGGATTACCAGCAGCTCTCTCGTGAACATGAACGCGTCTAAGATAAATAAATCTGGCTTGAGATTGACTATGGTCTCTTCAAAACTTTGATCACACAGAATAACCCGTGTAAATCTCCTGAAAAGTCTTGTTATCGTGAGTAGGTCACCGAAACCTGTATCAAACCCAGCCCAGAATTTGGCGATGATGTTTGACGCTTCTAACATGTTGTCCTCAATATCTCCCAGTCCTTTACCGTACACGATTGTTTTGATGTCCTTGTACTTGATGAGACCTTTGTCCGCCAGGTAGTCGGGGATACATATCCACACGTCGTGTCCGAGATCCACCAGGGCCTGCCCGATGTTGGCGTGGTAAATGAAGTAGCTTTTTGAAGGTCCCGGGAACATGACGACTGTTTTAGCCCGACTGGTGGTCGGTGAAAGGATAAAGGTTACGGCCAGGGCCACGAGGACTTTAGATGGGGAACACATTGATGACAGTTTTCTGAAAATAGAATAACAATATTAGGATAACATCTGGGCAGCACAAGCTTCCTGTCAAATTATAAGTCCCCATTAACAAAAAAGGAAGACTATTTGTGATATAGGAAGAAATTAACTAAAAATCTTGTTTTGTGGGAACTATCGTCAGAACAAACTTGAACAAAAAGTGTTAACATTTAATAGGAGTAATAACGAACCAACTACACATTTAGATAACAAATCTGACACACTACACATTTAGATAACAAATATGACACACTATACATTTAGATAACAAATCTGACACACTACACATTTAGATAACAAATATGACACACTACACATTTAGATAACAAATCTGACACACTACACATTTAGATAACAAATATGACACACTATACATTTAGATAACAAATCTGACACACTGCACATTTAGATAACAAATATGACACACTACAGATTCAGATAACAAATCTGACTCACTATACATTTAGATAACAAATCTGATACACTACAGATTTACCCAAGTCCATCTGTGTGTGACAGTTAATGTTGCATGGTATATTGACAAAATAACCACGTCAATCTAAAGACTTAATCAAAAGGAATGTTATAATGAAAACGTTAACATAAAATAAAAAGTGATTCAGATCTCTTCTAGTTGACAGAACATTGTGCCATGTTTGATGCGTGTTTCTCAAACTAAAGATAAGATGTGTACTTTATAGATGTGATGTGTACTTTATAGATACGATGTGTACTTTATGGATGTGATATGTACTTTATAGATAGGATGTGTACTTTATAGATATGATGTGTACTTTATAGATACGATGTGTTCTTTATGGATGTAATGTGTACTTTATAAATAGGATGTGTACTTTATAGATACGATGTGTACTTCATGGATGTGATGTGTACTTTATAGATAGGATGTGTACTTTATAGATATGATGTGTACTTTATAGATACGATGTGTTCTTTATGGATGTGATGTGTACTTTATAGATAGGATGTGTACTTTATAGATACGATGTGTACTTTATGGATGTGATGTGTACTTTATAGATAAGATGTGTACTTTATAGATACGATGTGTACTTTATGATAAGATGTGTACTTTATAGATAAGATGTGTCCTTTATAGATAGGATGTGTACTTTATAGATATGATGTGTACTTTATAGATACGATGTGTACTTTATGGATGTAATGTGTACTTTAGAGATAAGATGTGTACTTGATAGATAGGATGTGTACTTTATGGAAGTAATGTGCACTTTATAGATAAGCTGTGTCCTTTATAGATACGATGTGTACTTTATGGATAAGATGTATACTTTATAGTTAAGCTGTGTCCTTTATAGATATGATGTGTACTTTATAGATAGGATGTGTACTTAAAAGCGAGCATGTGTGCTCTGTTCTATGAACCACCCACGCCTATCTTGTATTAACGTATGTGTAAGTTGACTGTGTCAAAGGCGCTGGGTTAGTGACCCAAATCCGTCTGTTAGTGCAAAAAGGATTGAGGGGTGTGGGCTATAAGCTAGTGACGACTGATTTCATGCCATGTACTTTGCTTGGATTTGGAAAGCTGTCAACTGGGTCGCCTCTTTTTTTACCGCATGATTTATATAATTTAGCTTGCAGATATCGGCCTTTGTGTTAGCAAGTAGAAAGCTTCTGAAGCATGGCTCTCCCAGCATGAGGTGGCATCCCAAGGAGTGCAACCGCCAACCCCTCCTCCCCCCTCACGAGAAAGTCAGGTGACACCCCCCCCCCCGGAGAAAAATGTCCACACAAAAAAACAATAAATTGAAAATATAAATATCTTTTTTATTGCCAAATTGCCATTTTTAAATCCTTTATATTAAAATCGCTTTGTTTGTTGCTGCCTGAAAAAATCTTCGGACAGCTAATTGACCCACTTCTCGTCGACCTATCTTTGCCGATTCTACACATTCTAATCAAATTTTCAACCCCCCCCCCCAAAATGAGTTTTTCCTGCCTTTCAAGGGGAAAATGAAGGAAATATGATGACACTGATTTCACGAAATAAAATGCCAGATAACTGCGCTAATTGAGATTTTTTTTTAAAAATATTACAATTCTATTATTAAAATATAATTAAAAAATCCCTAAAGCCAAATGTTTCGAGTAAATCGATGTAAGAATGAGCGGGGGGGGGGGCCTGAAAAATTTGACAATACATACATAAAGCACTTTATAAGAATCCCAATTAGTGCTTTCCCCCCCCCCCCCCCCCTTTTTTTTTAAAAAAATTACAATTCTATTATTAAAATATAATTAAAAAAACCCTAAAGCCAAATGTTTCGAGTAAATCGATGTAAGAATGAGGGGGGGGGGGGGCCTGAAAAATTTGACAATACATACATAAAGCACTTTATAAGAATCCCAATTAGTGCTTTCCCCCCCCCCTCCCCCTTTCCTGGACTCGCAACTGCACATTTTCTTCACTCCCCTGAACTATATTAATCTTCTAATGGCCCATTCCATATCACACCGCAGACTTATTTCACCTACTATTTCGAAACTAATTTGGGGCGGGTGGCGAAACTTACGTTGGGGCCCAAAGAATACCCGGGGTTTCGCCACGACCTGAGTGAATTCAAATTATATATAGCATCGTGTTCCCTAATGCCAAATTTGTGTGCTGATAGATACCTTGATACATCTTGCTCTCCGGAAAAATACAACCCCCCCCCCCTTTTTCTTTAAAAAAAAAGATTATTTTTAAAGAAGTGGTTTTTTTTTTTGGTTTTTTTTTTTATGTTCTGAAAGTAACACTACATTTAGGTTTACATCAAAACTGCACCCCTTGATTTTGAATTAATCAAAATCAAACATAGTATCGCTTTCTGTCCGGCAACTCTAATCAAAATGAGTGTTGTCTTCATAGATTCCAGGGGTGAAACTTAGCTGGGGCCAAAAGCACACCCTCAACTAAAATAACATTGGTTTATGCTGGGCGAAGTGGGTGGCGTTATAGCAGTCCCTAACGCCATTAGGATTCATTTTGGCTCGCCAAATGGTGTAGGTAGGGCAGTGGTCGGCAAGCCAGCCGACCACAAATCGGGTTTGACTCTGAAAAACATGATTCTTGGCATGTTCTCGAAAATACATTTGGCTCTCAGAATTTTTTAAATCGTCCTGCTGTTGATTTTGTGTGTCTTTAGTTTAATGAGTTTGCCGACCACTGAGCTGGGGTAAGTGTCGACCACTGAGCTGGGGTAAGTGCCGACCACTGAGCTGGGGTTAGTGCCGACCACTGAGCTGGGGTAAGTGCCGACCACTGAGCTGGGGTAAGTGCCGACCACTGAGCTGGGGTAAGTGCCGACCACTGAGCTGGGGTCAGTGCCGACCACTGAGCTGGGGTAAGTGCCGACCACTGAGCTGGGGTAAGTGCCGACCACTGAGCTGGGGTTAGTGCCGTCCTGGGCAGGCCACACTTTCACGATCAAAACTATGCAGCAGATCGAAAATGGCGTCCCTCCCTCTCTACAAAAATCGTCCCCCCCCCCCTTTCTTAAGCCGGGGAATTATTTTAATTAAAAAATCTTTCTAAAATAAAAAGTTGTGAGGCATTTTACCATACAAAGTAATTTTAGGATTGTAACTGGAACTAATGGGAAGTGGCTTCTCATGATGTTCCTTAAAAAACGGGGGGTGGGTGCAAAAAAAAAGGGGGGGGGGGTGTGCAAAGGGGCCACGGGTTTAAAAAATGTATTTCCAAATCATATACTATGTGTTTTGTGGTGCTAAGCTTTAGGAGAGTTCGCGCGTGCGGCTCTTTTTCAAGTTGTCTGAAAAGCACATCATGCAAGTTGGGTATGTGAGGAGAACAAGATTACTCATACTCTGCCTTCAATCTAACTTTCTCAGAAATGTCTTTAATATTTGTGTACAAATTCTTAATAATGAGGAATCAACTATAGTTATGAGAAGCTCCTGACTAAATTGCATCAAAATATTTTTATATTTCCATACTCATGAGAAGCTAATAACTCACTTATATCAAAATATGTCTTTATTTCCATAGGAAGCGGGGTTTGGCTTGTCGTTTTGGCCGACTATTTGGCCAGGCCTCATATTGAAAGAGGCATCAACTTTACGCGTGGACTTAATCATAAATAAGCTCCCATTGTGTAGTAGGCTTAGACCTTGTCAAGATTTCCTCATAGAATTGAGCTTAGTTCCATTGAACGTGTCATTTGATACAAAGCACTTTCTGACATCAACACCCTGTACTCTAACTCTAAGACACAGTGACTAACATAGAAATAACTTTTTTGTTTTATTTTTAAAAAAATCATGGAAGCCCGGACAAACCGGCCGGGACACCGGGACAATCCTGGTCGAACACAATACATCACATCTAATAGAAGTATCGTTGGACGACCGGGACAGTCCTGGTCAAATCTAATAGAAGTATCCTTGGACGACCGGGAGAGTCCTGGTCGAATCTAATAGAAGTATCCATGGACGACCAGGACAGTCCTGGTCAAATCTAATAGAAGTAACCTTGGACGACCGGGACAATACTGGTCAAATCTAATAGAATTATCCTTGGACGACCGGGACAGTACTGGTCAAATCTAATAGAATTATCCTTGGACGACCGGGACAGTACTGGTCAAATATAATAGAATTATCCTTGGACGACCGGGACAATCCTGGTCAAATCTAATAGAATTATTATCCTTGGACGCTTCTCATCACGGAAATTTTTCTTAAGGAAAATACTTTGATGTTGTGTCAGAAGATTTTGGCAGTAGCTCCTAGATTATTATTTTTTTTAAACGCTGAAAACGTAGCGATGTTTACGTTCAAAGTGTTTGATGATAATTTTGTTTGCGTAAGTTTAACACATTTTGTACATTTGAGCCGTAACACATTATGGTATTTTAAGTTCAGTTAAACCATCAATGTTAATTGCACATATTTTAAGAATCCACTCACTTTAAACAAAAATAAAAACTATAAAAATGTTGCAGTAAATATCTGATGCAGAACAAAAGACAATGAGAAAGTGACAATGAACCCACCTTATAAGAAAAGAATCTCTTAGCTGGTAACAATGTGTGTGCTTGATCTTGTTACTTGTCTGCTTGTGATTAAGACCTAAAATAGGCCTTTTTTTTTTTTTTGACGGAAACCGTCCAGAAACCAGATCAGCGCTTCTCATACTTTAAAACAAACAAAACAAAAAAAAATGCCGGACCGGCAGGAATGTTCAACACCGATGTCCAAGTTCTTGAATTTGATCTTCTTTGATTTACTGACATCTGTTCAACTTCTGCGTGCCGGGGTCTTAGCCCTGGCCAAAAATCGTTCCCAGTCCTCGTGTTACCAGTGTGAGAAGCTTTGATTGAGGCCACCTTCAATGCGTTCTCACCCGTGTCATGACGTTAATGGGTGTACCGTGAATGTTGTGTCCCAGATCTGGGCCAAGATGTTGGTTAGAAAAGATTGGAGAAAGCGGTCTTCAACTTGGCCCACAAGAATACCCGAAATTAAGAGTTAAACCCTTACCTTTATCACCTTAACTTGACGGGAAATTCACGTGTAAATATCAGGCAATGTTTAAGTCATTCATGATTTGCCTTAGCATCCAACCCTGTTGTTGAACTATGTTATGATGACATGATAGACATAACTAAACGTATAACTATTATAGGAAACTTCCTCTGAATTGTATCTGTCACAACAATCCTTGTGTCTTTTAATGGATGTTTGAGTCAGTGCTTTAACTCAGTGCTTTAAATGAGTGTTTTCAATGAGTGCTTTTAATGAGTGCTTTCAATGAGTGCTTTTAATGAGTGCCTTATTTTAATTAGTGCCTTTAATGAGTTTTTTCAATGAGTGCTTTTAATGACTGCTTTTAATGATTGCTTTTTAATGGGTGTTTAATGAGTGCTTTTAATTAGTGTTTTTAATGAGTGCTTTCAATGAGTGCTTTTAATGAGGGTTTTCAATAAGTGCCTTTAATGGTTGTTTAATGAGTGCTTTCAATGAGTGTTTTTAATGAGTGCTTTCAATGAGTGCTTTTAATGAGTGCTTTCAATGATTGCTTTTAATGAGTGCCTTCTTTTAATTAGTGCCTTTTAGTGCTTTCAATGAGTGCTTTTAATGAGTGCTTTAAATGAGTGTTTTCAATGAGTGCTTTTAATGAGGGTTTTCAATAAGTGCCTTTAATGGGTGTTTAATGAGTGCTTTTAATTAGTGTTTTTAATGAGTGCTTTCAATGGGTGCTTTTAATGAGGGTTTTCAATAAGTGCCTTTAATGGTTGTTTAATGGGTGCTTTCAATGAGTGCTTTTAATGAGTGCTTTCAATGATTGCTTTTAATGAGTGCTTCTTCTTCTTCTATATCTTAAGGGCCCACGATCAATTTATTGATCATTTTGGCTCCTATACATGTAGATGGGATTTGCAATGTTTCTGTTACTGGTGGTGATGAGGTGCTTTCAATGGGTGTTTAATGAGTGGTTTCAATGAGTGCTTTAATGAGATTTTTCAATAAGTGCCTTTAATGAGTGCTTTTAATGAGTGCTTTCAATGAGTGCTTTTAATGAGTGCTTTCAATGAATGCTTTCAATGAGTGCTTTCAATGAGTGCTTTTAATGAGTACTTATAACTTTCAATGAGTGCTTTTAATGAGTACTTTCAATGAGTGCTTATAATGAATGCTTTCAATAGGTGCTTTTAATGAGTGCTTTAATTAGTGATTCTAATGGATGCTTCATTGATTGCTTTCAGTGAGTGCTTTCAATGAGTGCTTTCAGTGGTTGTTTAATAATATGTATCACTGCATTGTGTGTAGCAATCTATATCACTGTATTGTATGTAGTTGTCTAATATCACTGTATATATGTATTATTGTATATCACTGTATGATATTTAGTAGTCTATATACCTATTTTCTGTGTAATAGGCTGCAAACTGTATTATATGTAATAGTCTATATCACTGTATCCTGGGTATTACGGTTTTATTACTGTATTCTGTGTAGCTATAATAAACCATATGATGTTTCCAGGATAATAATGGAAGGCATTTTGCGATACTTTCCATCTGCTATATTGTAAGTCTCAACATCTAACAATCCGTTGTTTACGTCGATAACTGAATCTGGATTTGTTTTGTTTTTTAATACTCATAAAAACAACAGAACATCGACAATATTCCACGACCAATTGAACCATTTGAAGGGCTCAAGGGAAAAACCAGTGATGTCAGGTTTTGAGAGTTTTGAGAAAATTGAATTTAAAGTTTGAAAATTCTTCATAAAAGTATGAAAATATCAAGATGTCTACATATTTATTTATTGAGGCTGCTTTTTCAGTTAGACCTATGTATAATATTATTTTATTAAATTGAATAACATAGAAATTTTGAAAAACTGACATCACTGGTTTTTCCCTTGAACTTGAACCCTCATTTGGAATATCAGTTTCCGATATCAGTTTCCGAATATCAGTTTCCGCGTTTCCATTAGTGCTCCACCCATAAATAGGCAGCACATCGGTATTCGGCCACTTTGCCGATAAAGGGTCATCGGGTTTTGAGACCGATTAATCGGCCTACTAAAAATACTTCATTGATAAGAGGTGTAAATCTAGATATTTTCCATAAAATGTTTCAGGTCTTATAATGGGATTTCAAAAAAATTTACTGTTAAATTTAAACTACTTGGGGGGGGGAGGACAAGTTAAGTTCAAACTGTACTTGGGCGGAGTGTCAGAGGACAAGTTACAGTCATACTGTACCAGGGGGTGGGAGGGGGGTGTCAGAGGACAAGCGAAATTCATTAGGTACCAGGGCGGTGTGTCAGGGGACAATTTAAATTCATACTGTACGGGGGGGGGGGGGGGTTTCAGGGGACAATTTAAA
>CAXITT010000621.1:10736-55779 GCA_964033795.1 Lymnaea stagnalis | reverse complement strand
AATTCATACTGTACCGGGGGGTGTTTCAGGGGACAATTTAAATTCATGCTATACGAGGGAGCGTGTGTCAGTGGACAATTTAAATTCATACTGTACCGGGGGGGGGGGTAGGGTGTTTCAGGGGACAATTTAAATTCATACTGTACCAGGGCGGTGTGTCAGGGAACAATTTAAATTCATACTGTACCGGGGTGTGTCAGAGGACAAGCTAAGTTCATACTGTACCAGGGCGGTCTGTAAGAGAACAAGTTACAGTCATACTGTACCCAATGAGTAGATGTATTAAATAGTAATAAATAATTAAATGAAATGAATTACTCAAGTTTATGATTAAAATAGACATTTCCATTTCAAAATTTAATATATATATATATATATATATACATATATATATATATATATATATATATATATATATATATATATATATATATATATATACATAATGAATCGTCATGAGCCGGTCGGTCTGATTGCTTCACTTTGTCAAAAGTCAGGGTTTCGCGCCCTTTTATATACTCTCACACTAATCTCTCACCCCTAAGAATTGTAAAATTTAGTTGTTCAATCTCTTCTTATTTTTAGACTTAGTTTCTCAACCATACTAATTTTTAGACTTAGTGTCTCAACCCTACCTATTGTTAGACTTAGTCTCTCAGCCCTACCAATTGTTAGATTTAGTCTCTCACCCCTACCAATTGTTAGATTTAGTCTCTCACCCCCACCAATTGTTAGATTTAGTCTCTCACCCCTACCAATTGTTAGATTTAGTCTCTCACCCCTACCTATTGTTAGATTTAGTCTCTCACCCCTACATATTGTAAGATTTAGTCTCTCACCCCTACCAATTGTTAGATTTAGTCTCTCAACCCCACCAATTGTTAGATTTAGTCTCTCACCCCTACCTATTGTTAGATTTAGTCTCTCACCCCTATATATTGTAAGATTTAGTCTCTCACCCCTACCAATTGTTAGATTTAGTCTCTCACCCCCACCAATTGTTAGATTTAGTCTCTCAACCCCACCAATTGTTAGATTTAGTCTCTCAGCCCTACCTATTGTTAGATTTAGTCTCTCACCCCTAACAATTGTTAGATTTAGTCTCTCACCCCTACCAATTGTTAGATTTAGTCTCTCACCCCTACCAATTGTTAGATTTAGTCTCTCACCCCTACCAATTGTTAGATTTAGTCTCTCAACCCAACCTATTGTTAGATTAGTCTCTCACCCCTGACAATTGTTAGATTTAGTCTCTCAGCCCTACCAATTGTTAGATTTAGTCTCTCAGCCCTACTTATTGTTAGATTGAGTCTCTCAGCCCTACTTATGGTTAGATTCAGTCTCTCAGCCCTACCTATTTTAGATTAGTCTCTCACCCATACCAATTCTTAGATTTAGTCTCTCACCCCACCAATTATTAGATTTAGTCTCTCAGCCCTACCTATTGTTAGATTTAGTCTCTCAGCCCTACCAATTGTTAGGTTTAGTCTCTCACCCCCACCAATGGTTAGATTTAGTCTCTCAGCCCTATCTATTGTTAGATTTAGTCTCTCACCCCTGACAATTGTTAGATTAGTCTTTCATCCCCACCAGTTGTTAGACTTCGTCTCTCACCCCTAATAATTGTTAGATTTAATCTCTCAGCCCTACCAATTGTTACATTTAGTCTCTCAGCCCTTACTATTGTTAGATTTAGTCTCTCAGCCCTACCAATTGTTAGATATAGTCTCTCAGCCCTACTTATTGTTAGATTTAGTCTCTCACCCCTACCAATTGTTAGACTTAGTCTCTCAGCCCTACCTATTGTTAGATTTAGTCTCTCACCCCTACCAATTGTTAGATTCAGTCTCTCACCCTACCTATTGTTAGATTTAGTCTCTCACCCCTACCAATTGTTAGATTTAGTCTCTCAGCCCTACCTATTGTTAGATATAGTCTCTCAGCCCTACCTATTGTTAGATTTAGTCTATCAGCCCTACCAATTGTTAGATTTAGTCTCTCACCCCTACCAATGGTTAGAATTATTCTCTCAGCCCTATCTATTGTTAGATTTAGTCTCTCAGTCCTACCTATTGTTAGATTTAGTCTCTCTGCCTTATCTATTGTTATATTTAGTCTCTCAGCCCTACCAATTGTTCGATTTAGTCTCTCAGCCATATCTATTGTTAGATTTAGTCTCTCAGCCCTATCTATTGTTAGATTTAGTCTCTCAGCCCTATCTATTGTTAGATTTAGTCTCTCAGCCCTACCAATTGTTAGATTTTGTCTCTCAGCCCTACCTATTGTTAGATTTAGTGTCTGACCCCCACCAATTGTTAGATTTAGTCTCTCACCCCTACCAATTGTTAGACTTAGTCTCTCACTCCATATAAGGTAGCAATACACCAAAGAAGCGCGGTGTAAAAATCGCTGAATGAGCCGATGTAACTTTTTTGTCCAAGACCTTCATTAAATGACTGTTTACAAATTAACATATATTGTCAATGTCCACTCCAGTAGGGTGTATACGGGGCATGATGAGGGGGTCCAGCCTAGAGGGACGTGGTGAGAGGATCTGACATTGAGGGACGTGGTGAGATGGTCTGACATTTAAGGACGTGGTGAGAGGGCCTGACATTGAGGGAGGTGGTGAAAGGGTCTGGCATTAAGGGACGTGGTGAGAGGGTCTGACATTGAGGGACGTGGTGAAAGGGTCTGGCATTGAGGGACGTGGTGAGAGGGTCTGCCATTTAGGGACGTGGTGAGAGGGTCTGACATTGAGGGATGTGGTGAGAGGGTCTGACATTGAGGGACGGTCTGACATTGAGGGACGTGGTGAGAGGGGCTGACATTGAGGGACGCGGTGAAAGGGTCTGACAGTTAGGGACGTGGTGAGAGGGTCTGACATTGAGGGACGTGGTGAGAGGGTCGGACATTGAGGGACGTGTTGAGAGTTTTGAGGGACGTGGTGAGAGGGTCTGACATTGAGGGACGCGGTGAAAGGTTCTGACATTTAGGGACGTGGTGAGAGGGTCTGACATTGAGGGACGTGGTGAGAGGGTCTGACATTGAGGGACGTGTTGAGATTCTGACATAGAGGGACGTGGTGAGAGGGTCTGACTTTGAGGGACGTGGTGAGAGGGTCTTACATTGAGGGACGTGGTGAAAGGGTCTGACATTTAGGGACGTGGTGAGAGGGTCTGACATTGAGGGACGTGGTGAGAGGGTCTGACATTGAGGGATGTGGTGAGAGGGTCTGACATTTGTACACTTGATTTTGAAGCTTTTATTTATCATTGGTAGATACTATTTAAGCAATTAAAACAATATAACTAATAATTAATGGTTCCTTTTGTCCACAGCCAAGAACTGTCCAGTACGGTCTACCAATGAGCCAACGGATAGGGTTAGGACCACAAGGTAAGACATCTTTTGACATTAAACAAAATAATAAAGATGACATTTTATGCAATCAGTGATCGCATTTTACCCCGTCTGTGTTAGCATGAATGTTAACATTTACATCATCAGGGTTGATATGGTAGACTCTATTTTACGCTGTTATCTTGGTTTTATGCGTAACATTAAAACAAAGTATGTTGAAGCTTGGATCAAAAGACAGGACAATATGATGGGAAAGTTTCGGCTTGCAGCCTTCTTCAGAGAACAGGAAAAAAAAAAGTAAAAAAAAAAACCGAACACAGAAAAAAAAAAAAAAAAAAAAAAAAACACTTTAGAGATCTCCTTTGTTGTTTCCGGAAGTAGGATTACTGGAAGTGAAATAATATAAATATTTATACTGTGAAAAATAATATCCCTTGATTCAAACTTCAACATTGCTTGTTTTACTATTTCATTCACGTAGCATGAATGCAGTCCTTCAGTTTCGATCTTTTATGGGTTATACCATTTTACAAAAGGTATTATTAATGTCCATGTCTTTCCTGGATATATCACACCCTGTCATCCATATGTTCACATCTGTCCTTCATATGTTCATATATGTCCTCTATGTTACAGTGAAGACACTGGGAGGACCTACCCTGGCTGTGGTGACCAAAACATTAACTCAACCCACAGTGACGATACTTAACAAGCCCCAGGCCGTGCCCAAACCTACTGTCAGGGTCAATCCAGGGATAGGTGTAGGTAAGTTGTGTGGATTAGCTGTTATTTTTTTGGTAACTTATGTGGCTAAGATGATGTCATTGTTAACTTGTGTAGATAGGCTGACGTCATTGGTAACTTATGTGGCTAGGCTGATGTCATTGGTAACTAATGTGGTTAGGCTGGTGTCATTGGTAACTTATGTGGCTAGGCTGGTGTCATTGGTAACTTATCTGGTTAGGCTGGTGTCATTGTTAACTTATGTGGCTAAGCTTTTATCTTTGGTAATTTGTGTGGCTAAGCTGTTATCTTTGGTAACTTATGTGGCTTAGCTGTTATCTTTGGTAACTTATGTGGCTAAGCTGGTGTCTAAGGTAACTTGTATGGCTAAGCTTTTATCTTTGGTAACTTATGTGGCTAAGCTGGTGTTATCAGTAACTTGTGTGGCTAAGCTTTTATCTTTGGTAACTTGTGTGGCTAAGGTAGTGTCTTTGGTAAGTTGTTGTCCTATGTAGGTTGCTTTAGGTTATTGTCTTAGGTAGGTTGTTGTCTTATGTAAAATACGGATACAGAGGTAAGATGCAGGTTGTACTAGCCTCTATAACTAATTAATTTACGTTATATTCTAAATCAAGTTCGGTTGGGGTAGCTTCTACAACTACGTAGTTTATACTTGCATCTATAACTACGTAGGTTATTTCTTACTATAACTAAAAAGATTATACTTGATTCTATAATACATAGGTTATACTTGATTTTAAAACTATGAAGGTTATGCTAGCTTCTATAAGCAAGGTAGGTTATACCTGCTTCCATTTGACCAAGTTGTTTGACTAATTTCTATACAGAGAAATGCAAACGTTATTGAATTGCAAATGCCTTCAACGAGTGTCTGAGAGTATATATCAGGGAAATATTTTCAGTTTGAGAGAATCTATTATATCTCGGTGATATCTACCTATCCAGTTTGAGAGTATCTATTATATCTCGGTGGTATCTATTCAGTCTGAGATTATCTATTATATCTCGGTGGTATCTATTCAGTCTGAGGTTATCTATTATATGTCGATGGTATCTATTCAGTCCGAGATTATCTATTATATCTCGGTGGTATCTATTCAGTTTGAGAGTATCTCTTATATCTCGGTGGTATCTATTCAGTTTAAGAGTATCTCTTATATCTCGGTGGTATCTATTCAGTTTGAGAGTATCTCTTATATCTCGGTGGTATCTATTAAGTCCGAGATTATATACTATATCTCGGTGGTATCTACATATTCATTCTGAGAATATCTATTACATCTCGGTGGTATCTATTCAGTCTGAGAGTATCTATTATATCTCGGTGGTATCTATTCAGTCTGAGAGTATATATTATATCTCGGTGGTATCTATTCAGTCTGAGAGTATCTATTATATCTCGGTGGTATCTATTCAGTCTGAGATTATTTAGTATATCTCGGTGGTATCTATTCAGTCTGAGATTATCTCGTATATCTCGGTAAAATCTATTCAGTCTGAGATTATCTATTATATCTCGCTGGTATCTATTCAGTCTGAGATTATCTAGTATATCTCGGTGGTATCTATTCAGTCTGAGATTATCTATTATATCTCGCTGGTATCTATTCAGTCTGAGATTATCTAGTATATCTCGGTGGTATCTATTCAGTCTGAGATTATCTATTATATCTCGCTGGTATCTATTCAGTCTGAGATTATCTAGTATATCTCGGTGATATCTATTCAGTCTGAGATTATCTCGTATATCTCGGTGGCATCTATTCAGTCTGAGATTATCTAGTATATCTCGGTGGTATCTATACAGTCTGAGATTATCTAGTATATCTCGGTGGTATCTATTCAGTCTGAGAGTATCTAGTATATCTCGGTGGTATCTATTCACCACTGGTTTTTTAATACTGAAAATCAATATTTTTTTTTAATTTCTCCTTTTAAAAACTTAACATGACCACATTCACCAGCGCCCTATGACTACGGGACACTTCATCGTCCCTAAGCAGTCCCATGCCTCCTGGGTGTTGCAAGGCCCATTTTAAGAACCACTGGTCTCAACCTTCCAATTCAATGGGTCTCAAGCTCATTGAGCGGTACAAAATCAAAGCTAAATTTGGTCTTATGTCAAACTTTCCATCATCAACACAAGCAACGTTTTTAATTGGTTTAAATAAAAGAACTATTCTGTGAGAAACCTTTATGTCCTCATTCTCAGGGCCGGCGCCAGGGGATGGCGAAGTGGGCGACCGCCCAAGGCCCCGCGCGTTGCCGTAGTATATTTATACTATACCTAAGCCTACTAATAGTTCCTAATCCAGTCAACACACTATTCGGGGTTATTAGATAGTCAAATGGTCCGAAGGTTAGTCTGGCTCCCACAGTCAGCTTCGTGTTTTCGTTATTTGTTTTTGACAACATTGATATTGGTAACAATGGAGCCGCGATGAGGAATTTGGGCCAGGGCAATTAACTTTTATAGGAAAAAATACATTTCGGAAACTAAGCGAGTGAACAAATATCAGTTATGACGTGTCCCATTATGACCAGCAAGGCCACAGTACGACTATAACGTGTCTTAATATCCTATCGGCGGAATATATCACGTCAACGGCCCCGCAAAATTAAATTTGCCCAAGGCCTCGCACCCTCCTAGCTCTGACCCTGTCATTCTCCCTATCAGCTCTATCCCCAACTTTTTTGACGTCATCATCTCTATCCCCAACTTTGTTTTGACGCCATCAGCTCTATCCCCAACTTTGTTTAGACGTCATCAGCTATCCCCAACTTTGTTTAGACGTCATCAGCTCTATCCCCAATTTTATTTTGACGTCATCAGCTCTGTCCCCAACTTTGTTTAGACGTCATCAGCTCTAACCCCAACTTTATTTTGACGTCATCAGCTCTAACCCTAACTTTATTGTGACGTCATCAGCTCTATCCCCAACTTTATTTTGACGTCATCAGCTCTAACCCCAACTTTATTTTGACGTCATCAGCTCTATCCCCAAATTTATTTTGACGTCATCAGCTCTAACCCCAACTTTATTGTGACGTCATCAGCTATATCCCCAACTTATTTTGACGTCATCAGCTCTATCCCCAAATTTATTTTGACGTCATCAGCTCTATCCCCAACTTTATTTTGACGTCATCAGCTCTATCCCCAACTTTATTTTGACGTCATCAGCTCTATCCCCAACATTATTTTGACGTCATCAGCTCTAACCCCAACTTTATTTTGACGTCATCAGCTCTATCCCCAACTTTATTTTGACGTCATCAGCTCTATCCCCAACTTTATTTTGACGTCATCAGCTCTATCCCCAACTTTATTTTGACGTCATCAGCTCTACCCCAACTTTATTTTGACGTCATCAGCTCTATCCCCAACTTTATTTTGACGTCATCAGCTCTATCCCCAACTTTATTTTGACGTCATCAGCTCTATCCCCAACTTTATTTTGACGTCATCAGCTCTATCCCCAACTTTATTTTGACGTCATCAGCTCTAACCCCAACTTTATTTTGACGTCATCAGCTCTATCCCCAACATTATTTTGACGTCATCAGCTCTAACCCCAACTTTATTTTGACGTCATCAGCTCTATCCCCAACATTATTTTGACGTCATCAGCTCTAACCCCAACTTTATTTTGACGTCATCAGCTCTATCCCCAAATCTATTTTGACGTCATCAGCTCTAACCCCAACTTTATTTTGACGTCGTCAGCTCTATCCCCAACATTATTTTACGTCATCAGCTCTAACCCCAACTTTATTTTGACGTCATCAGCTCTATCCCCAAATCTATTTTGACGTCATCAGCTCTAACCCCAACATTATTTTGACGTCATCAGCTCTATCCCCAACATTATTTTGACGTCATCAGCTCTATCCCCAACTTTATTTTGACGTCATCAGCTCTATCCCCAACATTATTTTGACGTCATCAGCTCTAACCCCAACTTTATTATGACGTCATCAGCTCTATCCCCAACTTTATTTTGACGTCATCAGCTCTATCCCCAACTTTATTTTGACGTCATCAGCTCTATCCCCAACTTTATTTTGACGTCATCAGCTCTAACCCCAACTTTATTTTGACGTCATCAGCTCTATCCCCAACTTTATTTTGACGTCATCAGCTCTATCCCCAACATTATTTTGACGTCATCAGCTCTATCCCCAAATCTATTTGACGTCATCAGCTCTAACCCCAACTTTATTTTGACGTCGTCAGCTCTAACCCCAACTTTATTTTTACCTTATCAGGTGGTATTGGCGCCTCGGGTCTCAGTAGAATCATCAGCACCAGTGGAGTCAGCCTGACCCAGTCCAGTAACGCGGGGCTGACCTTGACCCAGCCCAGCTCCACCAACGTGACCTTGAACCAGGCCAGTAGCAGTCTACCCAGTAGTGCCGGGGTCAGCCTGACTCAGGCGAGTGTCACGTCCATGCTGACGTCAATGTCAACTGCCACGCCCACCACTCTGTCTATGACCGTCAACCCACTCAAGAGGAAGCTAGAGGACGACGACTATGATATATAACTGGATCTGTCATCTCTGTGCAGCACCATTGGATCTGTTATCTCTGTGCAGCACCATTGGATCTGTTATCTCTGTGCAGCACCATTGGATCTGTTATCTCTGTGCAGCACCATTGGATCTGTCATCTCTGTGCAGCACCATGGGATCTGTCATCTGTGTCTGACATAGACAGTAACAGTTGAATAATATAGACAATTGGAAAGTTTGTTGTTGATGTTGTTTTGTTGTTGCGTAATTGGTAAATACGTTGGAGGTCATTGTTACTAGATTCAACAGTTTGGTTTATTAGATGGGAATGTAAAGTAATGCCAGGCAGAATTCTCATGACTATTTTAGGGATGTCAACAGTTTCAATGATTCTAATATCCCATTTCAAATCTAAAGGCCCTCCTTTGTATTTTTTTGAAGAGTCAAAAATTAAAAGCCAGAGCTCATTGTTGGCTGACAGAACTGTGTGCAGCACTACATGTGATTCTTTCATTGGACATTTGGACAGCAGATATTGGAAACTCTCAACTAAATTAATTTGACAAAGCATTACAGATGGATCCTAAAAAGCAAATACTTTAATATAAATAACAAATTACTTTGTTGTTATTTTTTTACTTTTTTAAAACAAAATTTGAAATAAATACTTAACATCAGCCTTGGAATTTTCTTACTTTATATTTAAATAGCATTTGATCTACTGACACATGCAAGCATAGACTGACTATCATAGGATTTGATCTACTGACACATGCAAGCATAGACTGACTATCATAGGATTTGATCTACTGACACATGCAAGCATAGACTGACTATCATAGGATTTGATCTACTGACACATGAGAGCAAAGACTGACTATCATAGGATTTGATCTACTGACACATGAGAGCAAAGACTGACTATCATAGGATTTGATCTACTGACACATGAGAACAAAGACTGACTATCATAGGATTTGATCTACTGACACATGAGAGCAAAGACTGACTATCATAGGATTTGATCTACTGACACATGAGATCAAGGACTGACTATCATAGCATTTGATCTACTGACACATGAGAGCAAAGACTATCATAGGATTTGATCTACTGACGCGTGCAAGCATAGATTGTGACTGTCATAGCATTTGATCTACTGACGCGTGCAAGCATAGATTGTGACTATCATAGCATTTGATCTACTGGACACATGAGAGCAAAGACTATCATAGGATTTGATCTACTGGCACATGGAAGCATAGATTGTGACTATCATGGGATTTGATCTACTGACGCGTGCAAGCATAGATTGTGACTGTCATAGCATTTGATCTACTGACACGTGCAAGCATAGACTATTATTGGATTTTTATGGTGCTTGCAGGGACAATGTTTTTAATCATGGGTTTATATATATTCCCTGCAGGGGCAATTGTTTTAATCATGGGTTTATATCTAATCCCTGCAGTGACAATGGTTTTATTCATGAGTTTATATCTAGCAGGGAAAATGGTTTTATTCATGGGTTTATATCTAGTCGCTGCAGGGAAAATGGTTTTATTCATGGATTTATATCTAGCAGGGAAAATGGTTTTATTCATGGGTTTATATCTAGTCGCTGCAGGGAAAATGGTTTTATTCATGGGTTTATATCTAGCAGGGAAAATGGTTTTATTTATGGGTTTATATCTAGCAGGGAAAATGGTTTTATTTATGGGTTTATATCTAGCAGGGAAAATGGTTTTATTCATGGGTTTACATCTAGTCGCTGCAGGGAAAATGGTTTTATTCATGGGTTTATATCTAGCAGGGAAAATGGTTTTATTTATGGGTTTATATCTAGTCGCTGCAGGGAAAATGGTTTTATTTATGGGTTTATATCTAGCAGGGAAAATGGTTTTATTTATGGGTTTATATCTAGCAGGGAAAATGGTTTTATTTATGGGTTTATATCTAGCAGGGAAAATGGTTTTATTCATGGGTTTATATCTAGTCGCTGCAGGGAAAATGGTTTTATTCATGGGTTTATATCTAGTTGCTGCAGGGAAAATGGTTTTATTCATGGGTTTATATCTAGTCGCTGCAGGGAAAATGGTTTTATTCATGGGTTTATATCTAGTAGGGAAAATGGTTTTATTCATGGGTTTATATCTAGTCGCTGCAGGGAAAATGGTTTTATTCATGGGTTTATATCTAGTCCCTACATGGGGAATGGTTATAGACCTTTGACTTTGTGGAAGTGATTGACAGGAGTCTTAGCAGTAGATATATTTCTAAATTTAAGTCTTGAAGTCAAATAGAATAGTTAAAATATGACAATGAAAGATTACAAAATGGTTGAAATACGAAAGATTAAAAAATAGTTGAAATCTGAAAAAATGGTTGAAATGTGAAAGATTAAAGAATGGTTGAAATATGAAGGATGCTATGAGTTTGATGATAATGGGTTTCAATAATAATTTCCCACGTTCCCAACTATGAATCATCACAAACTATCTTTTAATGAGCCATTAAGGACAACTAACCACCATGTTTTAGACCTGCATATCCTAAAACAGTCATTTGCTTCTTTCAGAAATACGATTTGCAAAAGGTGACAAATTCATTCTGTTTTTACCGATACGGTACTGGTTTTTGTACATTTGTCCTTGGTAAATCATGAGTTGTACCACTACAGTTGAATTGCCCAATATTTTTTTTTAAAATGTAGTCTTTCACAAAAATCAAGTAGGGGCAATCTATTTAGTGCGTACGCACTGAGGTCAAGTGGATTGTATTTTTTGCAGATTTCGGGTGCCTTTAAAAAAGTGGGTGGGGGGATCTCAGCAGAAAGTACATATAATTATTCAAATATTCTACAATAATCATCCTGAAATTCTGACACTCAAAAAAAAAAAAGCATAATATTTACATCTTAAATACCTTTAAAAAAAAAAATCACGCTATGTTTTCTAGGAATTATCGGAATGATTTTGCCTTGTGTTTTCACAAATGAACTCGATAGATACAGCTAAGATAGTACTAAGTTGTAGCTGTATTACAGTAACCACCTGCCCCACTTTGTACCCACCCTGTACCCAACTGCCCCACTCTGTACCCACCTGCCCCACCCTGTACCCACCTGCCCCACCCTGTACCCACATGCCCTACCACTTTGTAAGAATAAATTACAGCACTAGTCACTATTTCATAATTAATCACATCGAACAAGCGATGCCCGCAGCCTGCCAATAGTTAATCTATATATTTTTAACAAGGTAATCAAATGTTCAAAATCTCAAATCATTCTGTAATTTGTTAACTGAGAGTGAGAGTGAGTCCCCTTGGTGGCTGTGGGAACTGAGAGTGAGTCCCCTTGGTGGCTGTGGGAACTGAGAGTGAGTCCCCTTGGTGGCTGTGGCAAGGGAGATACATTTTGTTTGGCAGTCGTGACATACGGTGGAGTCCGCGAGATACTCATCAGGTGAGCAGTAATGGTAAACAAATGAATCACTAGAAATAAAAGTAGAAGATAAAAGGTGTTGGACCTTAAAAATTGACAATCTCCTTGATTCAAATCTTCACTAAAAACAACGAAACTAATATCTCAATATTTTAAATAATGTTTTTAAAGACGCATGCGTGATACGCTAACAGAAACGAATTAATTTAATCATGTTCGTAATTTTTTTTAAAATGGCAATAGTTGTAATCTATCTACCGTATTTATTGGGCGTATAACACGCCCCCGCGTATAACACGCACCTGAATTTAAGAAGGAGATTTCAGGAGAGAAAAAACTAAACATTATATCGGCGTATAACACGCACACACGATTTGCCCGCTATTTTCGGGGAGAAAAAGTGCGTGCTATACTCCAATAAATAATATATTTCGCCAGCAAAGGTCAAACAAGACGGGTCAAACACCACGCAGGCTATTTATAGATACGCCAGAGTGTGGTTCAATAATGAGTTCACTAGCGCGTAAAATATAATTCCCGATAACTACGCTAAATGATATATATATTTTTTTTAATAACGCAATTGCGTTTGGTGCGTATATTTTCTTTTCGTAAATGAAATCGTCTCAATTTAAGTACTGTTTAAAACTGTTTAAAAAATATTCGATTTAAAAGTGGTTTGGACATGAGAATATTAATATAGTTCATGGGCGTGAAATAAAAAGTGTGCAGTGACGTATCATGGAGGAAGGGGTGTAGCAAATATTGGGATTCTTAAATATGCGTTACTTGAGTTCTTGCTTTGTCCAGTAACTTTACTAGATGGGAAGTTCACGCATTGCTGTCCCCAATGTTTGGCGGGCTATATCTCGTTTTCTTTTATTTTACGGAAATCGAATATATTAAAATGCGCAAAAAATAAAATAAATGCTCTCTTATTTTAGTTTAATGTTTAAGTATTATTATTATAAATTAAAAATACCTTTAAAATAACAATTAAGGAACTTTTAAAAGAATTTTATCTGAATTTTAAAGTTATGATCCCCCCCGACTTCCATGATGGATTTCATGTTCATGCTGGAAGCCCGCATTATAACAAGAACAATAACAAACTAATTGAGGGTCAGGAGGTCAATGTATTTAAGAACTGTAACAACGTAAAGATATAGTTATTTTTACATTGTATTAATGGTTTTTTTTTTTTAATTTTCATTTCCTGGTCTTCAAAGTTGCAAACCTGTCAATTATTTCATCAAAATCAACATCCATCAACTTTAGTACTTTTCATAAGCTCCGCTCACATGAAGCCACAGACACACAGATCGTAAGAAACAATTGAAGGCTTAGCGAGAGTATTGGAAGAGATTGTTGTCGACAGTCTTTTCATCGACATTCAAGGGTGTTCAATTGAAACATCCCGTCGATGAATGGAAGCGGCGAAGAAGGAAAATATCCCCTCAAGGATACCGAACGATATAATACTTGAAGCATTTGCTACCGAACACTTCGATTGGCGTTGAATCATGGTCAAAACGATGATTTTTCTAAGGTGGTCAAAAAGAATTAATTATAAGATCACTTCATTTTTTATTTTGTTTAGCTTTAACCTTGAACTTTTAACAAAGCACGCATTTAGATTGGTTACAAAAAAAAAACACCTGTTTTAAGTCCGTTCTTAATATTGCGAAATTAAACTAAAATTGATTTGGTCTAAATGTCTTCAAACAATATATATAAGAATGAGCTATACTAACGTAACTCCAAAAAGCCGATAAGATTTAAGTACATTCGAAATCCTAAAAACAATCATATATTTTCTATTATTTTACGGAAATCGAATGAATTAAAATGCACAAAAAATAACATAAATACCCTTTTATTTCAGTAAAAGTTTAAGCATTATTATTATAAATTAAAAATACATTTTAAATAAAAACCAAGAAATCATTTTAAGCATTTTATCTGAATTTAAAAGTTATGAACACAAAATTTCATTGAAAAATTATGATCTAAGAATTACATGGTAATCACATTTATCGGGAAAACCCAAACAATAGTTTTTTTAGTGCGTTGTTAATATTGCAAAATATTTTTTTTATTTTATTTTGTTCTAAATAAACACGCAAATGGCGTCATAGAACGAATCACCCATGTTTAAATTGTTAATTTGTATTTTTAACATTTAATAAGTTTTCCCTTTTTTTAATTCCAAAAATATACTTTTATTAAATTTATAAAGTAATAAAAAACGTAACCTTTAAATATACTTCTATTAAGAAAATGCCGTTTAAGTCAATCAGTGCAACGAAACTCAATAGCTAAATATCATTCACTAATCTACTTATAACTTATCCAAATAATAAAAAACCATATGAAATGCAAATTGTTAGTTTGGGTATGGAAGGGACTACAATCCAATGGAATATTTTATTAATTTTATTTAAATCTGGGTGGAGTGGGTTGGTCATTTTTTCCCAAGCAGCACAAGATACGACTAAAAATAAAGGAATGAATTTGATAAATAATTAACCTTCATTAGTAAATACATATCGGAGGTAGGAAATAGGATGTATACATTTTTACGTGAATTACAATATATTTAATTTCTATGGTATTACATTTGTGAAAAAATATATTTTACTTTCTCTTTTTACAAATATGGGTATGTTCATTATGCCCCGGGAAGAACAAGATACGTCTCAAAATAAAGGAATGAATTTGATTTTAAAAAATAACCTTCTTGGGTAGGGCTACATACCTTTCGGAGGAAGGAAATAGGATGGGTACATTTTTACGTAGATGACAATATATTTAAATCCTATGGTATTACATTTGTGAAAAAAAGAGATGTTACATTCTCTATTTACTAATAAGCAATTTTTACCAATTAAGAAAATCTATGGCGTTAACAAAACTTTGGTACATTTATTAAAGTTTACCCATAAATATCAAAACCCAATAATTTTACCCACTTGAAAATTTAATTGTAAAAAATTGAGATTGGTTATTATTTTGTTTTAAAGTAATGAAACTATATTTTGGTTTTTACTTTACGAAAAGTTAAGTGGATGTGTATTTTTATGAGATGAACAATTGTTAAAAAAGACACTCAAGTCTGTTAGAGGCGTGAAAAACGGTTGCGAGATTCTACTTTAGATAGAAGAATTCTTTGTTTTACGATTTTCTGATAATGCATGATTAAAAAAACAAGGCAAAAGTATGTTTAAATTTTTGATGAAGATAGAAACGTATCAAACTCCTTTAATATAAATTATTTTTATATCATATATAGAGTTTTGTTGTTAATTTAATGTTACGTTTTTAAAAATATTTAGAGAAAAAAGTTGGAATTCAAGGACACGAAAAGGGAAAATCTAAAGTAATTCTCTAGCGTAGAAATCGTCCATCAATTAATTTCTTTAGACACAAATGTAATATAAAATGAATGACATACACTCATCTGTGTTCGGTGTAACAACTGACCTTTATTCTACAGTATACACCCTTTTTATACCTCTACATTCATGATCACTCATTCCACTTTTCCACGTATTCAAGTTTAAAACAAATATGAATAAAAACAACTGACCACGTCCAGTCATACCACATAACAACAACACAGGCCAATCATGTCACCAACTTCACTCACTACTCACAATAATAATCGTCAGTCATACTGTCACAACAAAAGTTATATAATTAGTGATAATTAAGATTGGGTCATTAAAGGTAATGTTTAGAGTAAATAATTTATTTAGGGGCGTGAAAAGGAGTAGGGTAGGCGTATAATATATAGCAGATAAATACTTCTAAAAACTTCATGATGTTATAAACTAAAATATCATTGTATCGATACTTCTTTTTAAAGTTAGGATTTGTGATGAGTTTTTGCAATAGCAAGTACAAATTATCGCGAAGGACCTACTATTATTATCCCGATAACATCGGGTCATTTATTCTAGTATCTTAATAAACACGCAAATGACATCATGGCGCAACCTGCCTATTTTAGCCAGAGCCTTATGTTAATTTGATTTAATAACCGTGGGTGATAAAACTGATGATGTATTTTCCCGTCCTAAAAGTAAAATTAATAAATATAATTGATGTTTTTTTTTTTAAATTGCTAGCCACCCCAAAAAAAAACACATCAACTATCACCTTTGTCTTTGTATTTTTAACATTTTACGTTTTTACTAATTATCCATTCCAAAAAGATACTTTTACTAAATTTATAAAGTAATAAAAACTAAATGTTTAAATATACTTGTGATCACAAAATGCCGTTTTAGTCAATCAGGGCAGCGAAACTCCATAGCTGAATAAAGTTGGCTGATGCACTGTTGCACTTAATCACTCATCCCAATAAGAACAAAGCATTATGACGTCACGATTACAATTGGTTTATTTTAATATCGATATCTAAAGATACAATTATGGGACATTTGAAATGTGGTACATTTTTTAATGATAAAATAAATAACCATAATATTTTAATATACGGAATTATGCGTAGAATTGTATATATATATATATATTATTTTTATTTTTTTTTTCAAAAGACCTAATTAGTAAAAACATGGAGCAAAAAAAAATTAGGAATGTAGATATATAGTTGGAAATAGAATAAAAATATATATAGTTAAGAAATAAAGTCAATGTCCCAGAGATAGGCTCCAGTTAGTAATGTAGTGAAATTAACACAAAGAAAGTCGACAAACGCATCAATTATTCAATGTTTACTGTAATGAAAAGAAATGTAGTTCACAAATTTAAAAAAAAATTATATAAAGAAGAATCCCAATTTAACTAAACTTGAATGTTAGATTTTCTATTGTTAGATTTTTCTATTGTTAGATTTTTCTATTGTTAGATTTTCTATTGATAGATTTTCTATCTATCGCTTGGCGTTTATGAAGTGAAGCTCTAACATGTGTTATAATCCACCATTCCCATCCACACATAAACACAAAAATAATAATAAAGTTTAAAATAATTATAATAATAGTAAAGAAAAACAGAGATAATTGACTTAATTTGGACCTTAGAATTGATTCTTGTTTATGTCCATTCCCGTTTTTCAATAGTGATGTGTTCTCAACTTCCGGTTGTACTGGCTTTGGCCGCCATGTTTCTCCAAGCACCGTCCTGGACTCAAGCGAAAAAGGTCGTCATGTTCCCGCCACCCGTTAAAAGTTATATCCTTTACCACTCCAACATCGGACAAGCCTTGATGGACCTTGGACATGACGTGTGGATATGTTTACCTGACCATTTAGTTGAGACGGGATTCCTCCAACACCATGCTATCAAGCGCATTGTTTACGGCACAGGACTTGGAGACATCGAGGGAAAACTCTTCCAGTCCACACAAATGTTTGATAAATTTTGGGCAGGAGAAGAAAACTCTTTCCGAAATTTGTTTCCCCTTATTAATTATTTTAAATCTTTTTCCATAGAAGTTTTATCAGAAACAGAATTTGTACAGAGTGTCAAGAATATAAATCCTGATTTATTCATATTAGATGCCTTCATGTTTACTAGGAATCTCTTGGTGCTGCCTTACAAACTGGATTTGTCTTTTGCTCTTATTGGAACTTTGCATGATATGAATTTGGCCAGGGTACCGTACAGCCCAGCAGCCGAGCCACACGTGACACAAAAGGTGACCAACAGAATGACTTTCTTTCAGAGGGTAGAGTCAACGTTTATTGCCTTATTTTCGATAACCTTCCACATTTTCACAGATGATGACGTAGTTACCAGATTCGCCCCTGAAAAGCCTTATAAACCATTGAGTGACATCGCCTTGCAAGCTGAAATATTCATCTCTGACACTGACCACATCCTTGACTATCCTCAGCCAGTGCTACCAAACACAAAACTTATTGGGGGATCTTCTGTCAGTGAATCCAAACCTTTGACAGGAGATTATTTTAATTTTTTTAACAGTTCTGTCAACGGTGTAGTGGTGGTTACCTTTGGGAGTACCGACATGGACGTGCCTACACATATCATGAACAAAATGGTGGCCGCCTTCGATAAACTTGATTTGAATGTTGTGTGGAAAGCTAATTTAACCTCTCCTAGGCCGGACAAAATCATGATTTCAAAATGGTTGCCTCAAAATGATCTCCTGGGTCACCCCAAGACCAAAGTGTTTGTATCACATTGTGGTAAGAATGGACAGTACGAAGCTCTTCATCACACCGTGCCCATCCTTTGTTTGCCCATCTTTGGCGACCAGTTCCACAATGCCGAACGTATTTCTGTTAAAGGATTCGGGCTGGAATCTGATCTAAGAAAAATCACATCAGAAGAATTTGCTGACCTGATCAAAGAAGTCGCCTATAATCCCAAATACAAGACCAACATACAGAAGGCATCGGCGTTATTCAAAGAACTCTGCAAAGAACCAATGAAGGAAGCCGCCTACTGGTTTGATCACGTGATGAAATACGGGGGAGGATACATGAGGTCATCTGGCCAAGAAATGCCCATGTATCAATTTCTTCTCTTGGACGTCATCGCTTTCTTCATTGGCGTCATTTCTTTGTTAGCTTTACTGACGGCCACAGTGGTCATTTTTTGTTATCGATGTTTGAGAAATAGAAAGATCAAAGCTGATTAGAATTTTTCTGAAGTCCTTTGACTGTCCCATCCCTTCATTAGTAGTCCATTTACTGTATCACCATGACTGTCCTGTCCCCTCGTTAGTAGTCCATTTACTGTATCACCATGACTGTCCTGTCCCCTCGTTAGTAGTCCATTTACTGTATCACCATGACTGTCCTGTCCCCTCGTTAGTAGTCCATTTACTGCATCACCATGACTGTCATGTCCCCTCGTTAGTAGTCCATTTACTGTATCACCATGACTGTCCCATCCCTTCGTTAGTTATCCATTTACTGTATCACCATGACTGTCCCATCCCTTCGTTAGTAGTCCATTTACTGTATCACCATGACTGTCCTGTCCCCTCGTTAGTAGTCCATTTACTGTATCACCATGACTGTCCCATCCCTTCGTTAGTAGTCCATTTACTGTATCACCATGACTGTCCTGTCCCCTCGTTAGTAGTCCATTTACTGTATCACCATGACTGTCCTGTCCCCTCGTTAGTAGTCCATTTACTGTATCACCACGACTGTCATGTCCCCTCGTTAGTAGTCCATTTACTGTATCACCATGACTGTCCCATCCCTTCGTTAGTAGTCCATTTACTGTATCACCATGACTGTCCCATCCCTTCGTTAGTAATCCATTTACTGTATCACCATGACTGTCCCATCCCTTCGTTAGTAGTCCATTTACTGTATCACCATGACTGTCCTGTCCCCTCGTTAGTAGTCCATTTACTGTATCACCATGACTGTCCCATCCCTTCGTTAGTAGTCCATTTACTGTATCTCTATGACTGTCCCATCCCTTCGTTAGTAGTCCATTTACTGTATCACCATGACTGTCCTGTCCTCTCGTTAGTAGTCCATTTACTGTATCTCTATGACTGTCCCATCCCTTCGTTAGTAGTCCATTTACTGTATCATCATGACTGTCCCATCCCTTCGCTAGTAGTACTTAAGTTTACCCGTGTGTTTTCTAACTCTTTTCAGCATTGGATGTTTAATCCATTCAAGAACATGATTATATAATCGACTTGTTCTGAATTGAGGGAAAACGTGCAAGCTTTGCAATAAATCATCGAGATTAGCGATTTTAGGCCCCCAATACCTCCTGATTAGACTTTTCGTTAATGATACCCCCCCCCCCACCATCGAACCACCGCGCCTATAGTTCAAACAAAGTCGTGTGTGTGTAGTATCAGCTGTTTATAATTTATTATTTGACCCCCTTTCTTCACAAATATTTGCAAAATGATCTTGATTGAAGTTGAAGAGGTTTACTTTTAATTTAATTTAGCATTTGCTACACTTTGAAAAACGACTTGTCTTTTAATTCATTTCCACTAACTAATTCTAAGAGTGTTGGACTGTGATAAAGCTTTAAAATAGATTAATTAGAATTAGACACGAACAATTTGTGTCAGTAAAACAATATCATATGATATGTGTTCAGCTTCAATAATAATTTTACATAATTCACAAGTAGACGTTTCGGCAAATGCCTTCATGGGTTCAATAAGCAAGCATTCAAATAAGTATAAATTAAATTTTCATATTATATATTATATTTATATTCATGTAATGTTGTAATGTATCCTGCTTTAAAAAATAGAAAAGAATAGGAGTGGGCGCAATAATGGGAGTCGCTTAGTCGATTGATTTGTCACGTGATGAGAGTAAAAACGAGTAAGACTTCCGGTAGGCTGTATACAACACACTAGTGCTTGACAACAGTAGTCCGTTACACACTGCAACTAGTAATTCAAGATGCCTAGGCAATATTCGGCTTTTGGGTGTTCAAACAGTCAAGTTGAGGACAGCGGTATAAGTCTGCATACGTTTCCGCTTAAGGATAAAGAAAATTTAAGACAATGGCTTGACAAAGGGGAACTTCATTAATTATTCACATGAAATCTTGTTCCAACCGGTTATTAAAATATTCCTTCGCTGCACCAATATTGAATAAAACACGCAAATGACGTCATGGGTGTGTCGACATTTCGTCCAATGAAAATTAACAATAAAATAAACAAAGGGGAATGACTCCTGCACCAAAATTGAATAAACACGCAAATGACGTCATGGGCACGCACGGAGCTCAACAACAGCCTGCCGATGATAGTATTGATAGTTCCCATCGAATATCGCTCACAAATTTTTCTTGAAATAACTTTCTTCCTTTAATCATAACTGACGTATATTTATTGTCACATTTATGTATTTCATTTTAAAAAACGCGTGTATTCCAGAATATTTTGAAAGGTAAAATTTTTAAGTAACATAACATTGGGGAAGCACTAATGAAGTATCTTTTGTTGTGTGTAGCAGCCTAGTGATGGCTTACTCTCATCACGTGACCAAACAAGGAAGTGACTAAGCGACTCCCATTGCTTGGAAACAATTGGACAATGCCGCCGTGGACTCGAAATCAATCGAGAGTTTCATGGCTGCCCTTGCACCCGCTAGGAGCGGTTAGGATAGCCGCATCGGTTCCCAAACTGTTGCACATATGCCAGTACTTGGTTGCAGCAACGTAGTCTATCAGAATCAGAACCAGACAAAAACAAAGTAAAGAGCAACGGAAAGGACGTCATTTGAAGTAAAATGTAAAAAACCAAACAGGAAAAAGACATGACAGCTACGTAAAATTGTGGATTTGGTTTATACCGTATGAAGTCAACGTACCAAATCTTGTTATTAATTTATTTTCCATATAAATTCTATCCGGTGTATAACTTGTCAACAGGATATCACTAACGGCGATGTCTAAAATTCCATCATGGTTAGTACTATTGAAATGTTTGGAGACCGGAGAAAAGTCTTGTTTATTTAAGTTATAGAGGTGTTCTCTAAACCGGTCTCCAAGGCGACGACCTGTCTCTCCTGCATTGAATTTACCGCCCCCTTTTTTTTATACTAAGGATGGTGTAAATGACGTTGCAACTTGTGTAGGTGAAGTCATCTTTTATTCTGAATATTTCCAGCGGGAAAGTGATCTTATCAACTTCAAACACGTAGGGACGTGTGTTGCAGCGGCTACGGTTGCAACTTTTGGTGCACTTTTTTTATGCTTTATTAGCAGGGAGGTGGCTTCTAACAAGGCAGGGACAAGTTTTATGCCCCACGGGAAGCGAAAAGAGGAGATTTTATGAACATCTCATTGGTAACAGGTTCTGCCATAAGAATTGGGCGAGTTTTCAGAACCAGAGATCGAGCTTTAAGGTTATGGGGATGAAAAGTTAAAATAAGTTGAGATCAATCCCTCCTGTCAGAATGAGTAGTTTTAAAAGAATCTTTTCTAGTCATGCCTTTAATTTCTATATCATAGTGCGTTCAAAAAGAAATTTGACGAAAATTTTATCGTGTGAACTGAAAAAAAGATTCGACGAAATTTCTTTCGATCAAATTTCCGGTACCGGTACCCTATAATTCGAGTGACAGCTGCTTTTAATATTTGCCATGTCTTCTCAGTCAAAGTAACTGAGGAAAGGGGATGGAGTTTTTACATGATTGAGGATGATGAATGTTGTAGGAAACTGTGACTGTTTTCTTGTAGTAAGTGGACGTAGGTTGTTCTCCTGGGGGGTTAATTTTTAAGTCCAAAAAATTGACAACATAATTGAAGTCAATAAAACTGTCTAGTTGTGTTAGGTCCATGTTTGTAATCGCTTAACAGTCATCTATGTATCTCTTGTAGTATAATTCATTTCCAAAGGCTTTAAGTAAAAAAATTTAATGCGTGTCTTATTTTTGGGCGACACACCTTACCTTGCAAGCGACACAGTTTGGAACAGCTCAACAGGGGAAGCAGGCAAGATAGAAAAATTTCAAAAGCTTCAAATCTCAGCTGCTAGGCTTGTTCTAAAGGGAAAAAAAAAACGTGATCACGTCATACCACAACTTGATTGGCTCCCTGTACAAGCACGGATTGACTACAAACTTTCTGTTCTCTGCCACAACTTTTTCTGCCCTTCCTATCTAACCGAACTTTTCTGTGTCTATTCACCCCTTCGACAGCTTCGCTCCTCCGCAGACACGCGTATTCTTTCTTTTCCCAAGACACGCACAAAAACATACGGTGAACGATATTTCTCTTTCTGTGCCCCCAATGGAATTCTCTTCTACCACACATCCGTGATATACCGAGCATCCAGGCCTTCAAAACACATCTCTTTAAACTAGACTTTCCTGGCTGATTTCCCCTCTCTGCCCGATAAACGATGCTGCTAGGTGCCGTCGATGGCTTGACATGTAAACAGTTTTGGAATGGGAGGACTGAATATACATTTGTTTTGTTTTTATACAATTTTTTTATATTTTCATTAATGTATGTTAATTTTTAAGTTCATGATTATGTTTGTTAAATTGTATGCACAGCGTGGTGAGCCCAGCCCAAGACTGGGACTGGCGTACCGCGCTATATAAAACCAATAATAATAATAATTATAAAGCTGTTGCTTGACTCTTTGTGGGCAACTTTTCAAAAGTCCCTATTTTGATAATAGATGTTTACTGTGTACTGAAAGTTTTATCTATTTCATCAGCTGATTACTCACAAAATGCGATGAAAGTTTAACCAAACTGGACAACAGGTGAAGGGAAAACAACACAACACTATTTTAACAAAATTAAACGATCAACTTTTCTGTATTTAAATTTATTTTAATTGTGTTAAAACATTTTATAAATAAAAGAATTAAATATAAAATGTGCACCTCTTTCCTTTTGGGTATTACTTGATAGAGTGACTGAAACTCTATATTTTCAAGACTCAAACCAGGCAAAACAAACATGGCTTCTGATTGGATCTTAAATTTAGAAGCAAATAATAAACATACTTTTTAATTGTCTGGTGAAATTTCTACAAGTCATGACTAAATAAATATTTTTTTCAAAGTAAGAGCAGGTAACTCAGAAAAGTGTAAGTCCATGGGTGCATGTGGAGTCGTTTTTAGTGATGAATACTTCTCAATGCATTTATCTATCTACCAAGTTCAATGTCACTTTTTAATATGACATGATCACCTGATCAGTGCAAATGAAAATTATATTAATATACTTTGGGGGAGAAATACAACAACCAAGGATAACAGTTGGAATTAATGCATTTTGTTATAAATTCTTTTAAAGAAATACTTTTTTTAACAAGACCATGATTCTTCTTAACAAACACATTTTTCAAATTGTTAAAAAAAAGCTACCTCTAAAATTGATATTGAATACCCACCATGAATATAGTTAAAACATTTCTTTAACTTAAAAGAATACTATCTTGATTAGCTTTGTCCTTGGACCAGTTGATCAAATGATGAGTCAGCACAACTTAATATCCATCATTCTGAGAGCCTTTTCTAATGAATCACATGATACAATTAAACAAAAAAATATTCTCCAATTAAATAAAAAAAGAACTAAAATATCTTAATTAGTATTATCATCAATCAAGTTACTCTGTATACAAAATTAAAATATCTTAATTAGTATTATTATTATTATCATCAATCAAGTTACTCTGTATGCAAAAGTAACATATCCCGCTGGCAACATTGACCTCTTGTCATGAATAAATTCCTTCATGCCAATCACAATAATGGATAAAGGAGAGCTCTGCTCATCTTCAGCAAATGAAGATGGCGATGACAAATGTCATACTATAAAAACCTTGTGTTAGTTCCACACATCTAAAAATAAAAATTTAAGATGATGACGCTGATGGAAATTAACTATTGGTGATGGCAATTAAATATTCATGGGGTATTTTCAAAGAACAAATCATTTAATTTAAATAAGGGCATTTGCAATTTATATAAAAATATTTCTTAAACTTTTGATGAAATCAGCTCCCTTCAGACCACAATTAACCAATCCTATTTATTTCTAACTAACACAAAAAGACAAAATTCATTTAAAAGCATCTGGAGCTATGAACCACTACACTTCCTGTGAGTTCTGTAAGGCATTACGGTACACATTATTTCAGAATAAATTTAGAGTGACAGACTCTTGGCCGTCTATGAAGGGTATTATTATATCAATCCATTCAGGAGCTCTGTACCCTGTCACTCTCAAAGTGATGAAATGTTTGATGAATTGTGTCAACTCTTCCTTCAAGAATGCCCAACAGTATTATCTGTAAATCCCCTTGCAGTCAGCATACAAAACTTGACCAGTTGTTTACTATCGCCAGGTAATGGGGCTAAGCATTCATCTTTTCTAACAAAATTGATGATGTACTCCAAATTAAAAACAGCCTGAGATCACCTCTGACATTTGTCCCAGTTGAACAGTTTTGTTTAATTACTCACCTCAGCAAATTCTACTAATGAGGATTTTAATTTTAAAAAGAAAGGTGGCTTTGCAGACTAAACTGTGAATTTCTAATTTGTGGCTTGGAGAGAAATCCCCCAAAAATGCTAGATAACACTTTAGATCTGCACGATTATAACTATAACAAGAACCATTCATGACTAATCCCCCATTAGCTGTGCGCACATTCTAACATGTATATGACATTCTTCACAAATGAATGAATCACAAGTTTTAAAGGCAAATAACTTGGATGAAGTCAGATTTTCTTTCAATTTTGAGGCTTTTTGAACACTGATCTAATAACAGATATAATTATATTAAAAGATCTCATTATAAAAGGACACAGCATTATTCGTGGATCAGGCTTCAATTAACGTGCTAATATAAGGTAAGTTTCATCATGAATAATTCATAGCTTTGTATATAGAACAAATACAACTCTGGTTGAACCCTATTAAAAATCCTTATATATACATCAAACAAAATTTTAAAAAGCAGGCTTCAATTACCCCTGGCATAGCTAACTAATACCCAACAGCCCCTGCTATCTGCAGCTCTGAAAGATACAGATGCAGTCCCAAAGTTCCTCATGAATAACAAATGGAACATTTAAGATAAATATAACCAACAAAACAAGTGAGTATCCATTGTTAAATAATTGTACACATTTAAACTGTTTCACCCCAAAACAAATTTAAAAAACTGTTACTGTTACAGAGTTACCAACCTTCACAGAAGATAAAAACGTACGTCAATGTAACATCATTATTAAATTCATCTAAATATTTAAAAGTTGCATCAAGAATTGTTCACCAGGATGAGATAAATATTCTGTACAAATATTATATACAACAAATGATTTGACAATACTTGGCAATGGAGAGTTTGTAAATGAAATATCCTTCTGTGACATGTTCAGTTGCTTCTCTTTTGAACTTTAAAAAAAAAAATATTTAAAAATAAAATAAGTAAAGTAAATAAATTAAATTTTCCAAGCCACTCCCAGTGGCAGACAAACTCAAAGGGAAACAATGAAGTCAAGGGCTGCTAATTTGATTTCACCTTTTAAAAAAAAGTGTTGTCCATGTAGGACATCAAGAGCAGATGAAAGTCCAAGTTAAAACAGTACTGAGTCATTTTGACTCTATGACAGAAAGCAACCCTGTTGATTAGGACTCATCAAAATGCCAATTGTGCAATACATACAAACTGTTTAGTCAATGAAATTTATTCCACTTCAATGACCATAACTAAAATTAAATAACAAAAGAAAACTCCAGTAAGCAGTTGCTGTAATTGTGGGGTGATGTCTGTAAAACACAAATTATTTCGTCATTACTTTGAAAGACTTAGATTTATGAAATCTTTTGAGTCCCCCCCCCCCCTCCACCCAGAATTCATACTTAAAAATAAACTTTTTAAAGTAAAACAAACAAATCTGAACAAAGTATGTTGGATATGATTTTGTTTATCCTTAGAAATTAAACGTACACATAATGCATGTGTTTCGTAAATATTTTGTAAACATATGTATGAGGAAGATGTAAACCCCTTTCACTAAAACTTTGTCCAATCAATAGTTCTATCTTAAGCCTACCAGTATAGTCTCTAGCGAGACAGAGTGGCTGCCTTTAACTTTAAACAAAGACCAAAAAGTGGCCACTTCTTATTGAACTGATTGAAGCTGTTCTCATATCACACGGTTGTTCAAAAAAGTTCAAGTCTTGCTGGTCTGTAGTGAATCCTTTCAATAATTTCCTGAAAACCTTATTGATCCGTGTCTTCAGAGATTAGAAATAGTGCACAGCATTTCCCGGCTGTCATATAAACTGAAGGGAGTTTGATTAATTATCCAGTGAGATTGCTTGAGTGATTCTTGTGCCTTGAGATTCCTGGCTTCCTCCAAGTTACTCATCAGTAAACATGTTTTAATTGTTCGTAAGTCATGAAGAACTGAACAATTGGTTAAGGGAGACTGATGCATAATATGGGTGTAGAAAACAAGAGATTAAAATATGAGATCAATATTAATCACCATTAATTCATTACAAATAAAGTTTGCTACTTCAGAAATCACACTGAGAAAATATAAACTTCCAGTGGTTATTGTAAAAGTTATTTAGAGAAGATAATTTTATGAAAAAAATTCTATGGTTAATTAAAAGGCTATGTATAACTTCATCTCAAAAGTATCAAACCTATAGATATTCACATGAGCTACTTTCTTAATCATTTAAATTTACATAAAGGTACAGAGACATCACGGCTGATGTTTGGTTTCAGTCGTATAATGAAATATTTATATTTGAAGACAAAGATTAATATTATTTTATATTCACCGGCTCATTAAAAATTCTTATATTCTGATTTAAAAAAAAGCATGTTTAATGTATGCCTGCTATGTTTTAAAATAAAATACTTTTGAAGAAAGGATACAATGACATTCCATGGTCCTAGTCTGAGCCAATTGGGAATGAAACCTTTGTAAAGGGCACTCACTCCTTCTGTCTTTACAGTCTGAACAAGAAAAAAAATAAATTTAACAGCTAATTTCAGCTATTATCTATTTTATTATGCCATTGCCAATCTAGTATTTATTAAAACAGTCCTATTTATACAGCTGCTTTGTTTAGTTGATACCATTAATGCCACATTAAACCTACTCTTATAAGGCAGTCTGTTGTTGAGGTGTAAATTGCTGGCTGGACTGGTGTAGAGACAACTCCTGCTGGTACTGCTGCTACTATGTTGACATTCTGATTCATCATACGAGTCTGGAAGACAAACAGGTAAACCATATCATCTGCCTTTATACCCTTTTCTGTGGTGTCACGGCCCAAAAATTGGACGCAAGCAAAATCGTCATTAAAAATGTGAATGACTTAATGCATATTGGAGGGAAATCACCCAATACAAATGAGTTTGCTTCCTATTTCCCATACTATCTGTGTGTCAACATGCTTTTATCAGGGATTTAGTTGTCATTAATCGGGTGTGACATTTTCTGACCACCGAAGAGGTTCCCTCTATCGAGTGCAAAAGAATTTCTTTATTGGAATTATTTCAAATAGTTTAAAATAAAAGCAATGATTTTAGAGATATTCCATGTGCTATTAATGACAGTATTAGCTCTAGCAGTGATGGCAACAACAAGAGAGTCTGATATTGACGATTTTAGCCATATGCTTAGTCATAGTGTTGCAGACAAATTCATTTTGGAAAGGTCGGAAATCAAACAGAAAAAGACTAAAATTGGGTCCCAAAAATCTACCCCAGAGACATTTGTTTGTTTATGTTCTAGAGTATTAATTAATAAGGAATTTTTGAACTCATTTCGTGCCTTCCTCCATACTTGTATTTTGTATGACAGAAATTTGAAGATAGTGAATGAAAAAATTTACCAATATTAAAATGTTCATTATAAGTACCTATAGTTTGACATTTTCTGAAAGAATATTGTTTCTAGTATATAAAAAAAAAACTTGGCTTTATGATAGTTTGAACAATTTATAGAAAATTAGTTTGGGTTAAATTCAGAAGTCACGGTCAAATTCAACATACATAATTTAAAAATAAATTCTTTTCACATCATAAGATACCTTGTCCAATGTACTTTTAGAAAATGTATACTTTTAAGGGTCTCCGAATTCATTTAGTATGGGATTTTGTCTTTTTATTTTTACAAGCATGGGAAAATGCTAAAAATGGCTTGACGATACAGAAACATGTTCTTGACAGCAATAGGGTTAAAATAAATCAGTAAGTAAACTATTTGCACCAAATGTTATAAGAAATAATTCTGTCCTTTACTAAACTAATATCAAGCTAAACAAATGAAATAGCATCTTTGTTTACCTTGCAAACATCAATTGGGTTAGAGGCTAGTGCACCAGCAAAACCAGCAGTGAAACTTGCACTAAAATATTTAATAAAAAACAAAACAATCTAAAGCTGAATATATTTAAATGCCTTTTAAAAAAATTAATTGCCATTCCACCACATAAAATGTATAATAAATTACAACAACAAAAAATGTCAGAGGTTTTTTAAAAACTGATCATTTGATAGCATTAAAAGGTAATTTTAAATGGCATTACTTAAAAAGGTATAATTATTTAAAAGTAACACATTTTCTTTCACCAGCATCTATTAAATATTATTTAAGTGGTTATGTCTTATAATAAAATGATTGTCCTCCTTTAAAAGTTATATTTTGCAGGTGATCAGAATCAAAGAATAGTTGTAATTTCTGTGTTTTTAATCAAAGTTGAAGTGCAGAAAAAGAATACTGGTATGTACAATGTATAAAGAAATAATTTTTACAAAAAATATTAATTTCATTTTCTTCCTTTCAAATATTATTTTCATTACAAGAGGTCAAGTAAATAAACTTACAGGAAGTGTGTTTCTTTCGTGTCCCCTAAATAACCAGACAGGATGATGTGTTTCTTAGCAATATCATACACCGGGAGCTCTACACCGGCAACAATGGCAGCTCTTTGAGCTGTAGGACCAACTCCCTGGATGTCAAACACTCAATTATAAACAAATGAAATGTGATGTTCAATTACTTCTATAAATTGAATTGTTTAAAATACATAAATAATATAAATACACTTTCACATGGGGAAATATTTCTGTCATCACTAGGGCCGCAGTTTATAATGGTTCAGCAATATATTTAATAAAATTTTGAAAATGGTTATAATAATATCTGTACAATTATAATGCATTTGTAAATCATTTACATCTTCTTTATTTTGCAAATTTTATTTTATCATAACTTAGCTCATTTGCTATGATGTAATAAAAATTCTATTAATGTAATCAATCCCACAACTAGTTGTTAAAAAGTATGACTATTGAAAGAAGCAACATTTGTATATTACCCTCCATAATCCAGCGATTCCCTCCTCCTTGTAGATCTTGATAAAAGAACACAATAGGTTGTCATAACCAGATGTCTTAGTGCCTCTGGCTTGCATTCGAACCTAGTCATAACATCATAAATTTAAAAAAATCAAATATCTAGTAGTATATTAAGATGGAGCTTTTGGAGACAGCATAAAATAAAACAAATGATTTTTAATTGTTCTTATGTACTCATTCATTGGGTGGTTTTTTGACAAATGTTTCAGGGGAATTAAGTTGGGTAGTTGATTTATAAGCTGGTCATAGGAGATTGTTATATTTCTATTAAAAACTAAAAATAATTTTTAACATTTAATTAATAAACGGTAGTCAACATTTAACTGTGTGCAAAATTGGGTCATGTTTTGTTCTATTTTTGAAATATTCAGTATAGTTACTGCATATAACAGTAGACAGGCAAAGAGAATATCTATGTTATATCTCTAAGTCCTTTTTTACTTACCATATAGACCGTTGCTTATTAGTTCTTAAGTCTTTATTTTTATAAAATAATTATTTTTAAAATTTAAAAAAAAAATTATTTTCTTTTGTACCGTTTTGCTTCTAATGATTATAATTTAATGTGGTAGGCTTATGAGCTGGTTACACACTTTAAGGCTTTTATGATTAAGAAAAACTCCAATTTTTAATTACAAATAAATTTTGTCACATGACATTTCTGTTGACCCACGAATTGTGACATAGATCATTCTGTGTGGGGCTTTTCAGAGCTTATTGGGTGCCTTAACACTGCCTTTTGAAATAGCATTAAATGACATAGAAATATTGATACAAGACCCCAATAATTATATATTTTGAGAAAGGTAAATGGATGGGGATGAAGTTGGCTATATTGTCAACCCATAACAAAAATTTTGTTCAAGAAAAAAATATTTGACAAATGTCTTGCTTTCAAGTGCTCATAACATCATTCCTTTGAAATACTAATATAAATAATTCATTTATCGTTCAGAAACTGTATAGTTTGCTAAGGTTTTGATTACAATTAAGCACCTGTAAACAATTTTAGTAATTTTGGGTCATTTATTACTGAAAAAAAAAAAGAAACTGGTACCACAGCTAAAAACTAGTACAACATACAAAATCTCAGGCAAAAAAGTTATTGAGTAGTAAACATTTAAAAAGGAACTGCGGACCTGATTTTGGGTTGTTTATCTATAAAATTTATTAGTACTGCTCTATATTCTGCAGCTTCTATGACTAAAATTCAGTCTGTCCTCGCCCAACACCAGGGCCTAGGTCGAAGACTAATAGTAGGCCTACTTCAGTATCGCTAAGACTAGCATCAGATTCACTAAAAGAAGAATCGAAACTGAGATCGTCATGGGAAATGTTAAAAATCATCATCAGTATCACTTAAATCCTCTCCTAAAAAAGCTTTAAAAATAATTCAATTAGTTCTCATACTGAAGGCCCAGCCATGGCGTCAGCCATTTTAGCCTTAAAAAAACAGTGATATAAAATTCTAATTAAAAAGGGCTAATTGTTAAGTTATGAACAAACAGCTTGATGGAAGTGGCTATAATTCTGGTTAAATACTGGATTGGAAGTTGCTACTGGACCGTCTTTTTTATTGGCTGCCACAGTACAGAATGAAAATATCGGCTGACCACTGTTTGTGGATTAACTTATTTGTGTTTTTCCTAAAATGATCTAACGACCCTGACCTTTAACACATCAGTTGGGTTGGCTATTGCACTAGATGTCATACCAGCTATAACACCACATAAAACATTGACAGCCAGAGTTTCATCTGAAATAGAAAAGTTGAGTGAATTCATCTGATGTAAGATATAACCAAACATAACATGCTCCATTGGTCAATAAACTCTCATTGATTCTAAAGTTATTTCAAAGCATTTGTTAACACAAAAATTGACATCGACTTGGAAGAAAAAGAATTATTTAAAAGAAAAAACATTGAAAATTATATTAAAATGTAAACCTTTTATAAATAACCATCCCACTATGTGAAAATTTACATAACATGGTTCTATGTGATTTCTCTCATTATACCAAGACGTCTCCCACTATAAAATTTAAGGGTATGATGCCCACAGGTTGAGCATAATTTTAACCCTTAGCTGATAGATGTAAGAAACAAAAAAAAGTTCACTTTCTTCAAATCCCACCATATCCAATCCCTTCCACAAACTACCCTATGTCACCTCAACATCTGTTACATAGGAACTCCTATTTACTATATCCTACCCTAGATTAGCGCCATCTACTCAAACCTCAAACTTTTTCCTTCTAACTTATATATTTGACTCCTCCCACTTCTCCCTAGTTATCCTAACCTTTTCCCCCCATGCTCCATCAAACTTTCTCACACCCTTGCCAGACCAATATCATCTAATTCTGCGCCCTCTGTAACCCCTTTTGCATTTTACATGGAATTTCTGGCTTTATTCAACTAACTTGAACATATTTTTGTTTCTATATTACTCACTTTCTGGGTCAGTAATTAATGTCTTTTTGAGAGAGTGGTAGACACCAATCTTTATGGTACCATAAGTTGCTTGTCTAAGCAGGGCAGGACCCAATCTGAGAATTTAATAACTTTTATGATAATGAATTTTTAGACAAAGTGACAAGAATTATATTACCTACTAAATTACTGAATATACCATAAAAAATATTGTTCCATTTTCTAAAAACTTACCCTGAATATAAGGCGTGTGCACCTTCTTCTTTGAAAATTCTGAGAAAAGCATGTAACATGCCCCTATACTTAAGATTACGAAGCTGGGCATCTATCACCTGTCCTTGGATTTGCAAACGTGTTTTTGTGGTGTCAATGGGGAATGTTCCTAAAAATTATTAAACACAAATGAGATAATTAACACACAAAAAAAAAAATTAAATACTATACTATACAATTGTTTATTTTATCAACAAAAATTAAATCATCTTTGGACTGGTTTTCAGAAAATTATCATGATACGGCACAGTATCTCTTCAATAAACATTATTTTCATCCTTGGCAAGTTATTTTCTTACCACACTCAGCTGTGATAGATGCAAGTCCTCCATAGATAAATGGTCGCCAGTCATTCATTCCGTGTTTAAAAGTAGTCGATGCAGTTTGTGTTTCTGTGGAGATTTCTTGTTGACCCGCCAGAGATGGGATTTGTGTTACTGTCAAGATTTCATGCCTGAAATAAAGAAATACAAATATAAGTGAGTAAGTGAGATGCTTGACTGAGATTAGATCTCAATTTTCTTTTTTTTTAAATCACATTATTTGTATACATTTTAATCATGACATTTCATATGGACCTCTCAATTCTAGATTCCACTTACTGAGACAAGATCTACATTAATTAACTAACAATTATTTAAAAAAAACAAAAAAAACAACATATAATAATAATAATAATAGTGATTCTGTTGATTTATTATCCTACAAAAATATATATAGTATATGAATATGTTAGGTAGGCCCTAAAAATTAATAAATTATCGTATTATCATAAAACAGTTTACTATTATATAACAGTAATAATATAGTAGTTGTTCTATGTCAGACTATGTGGATGGGCCAAAGGCGTACACTTACATATACTTAGCCTACCATTTACTAATCACACTTCATATTTTTATATTATGTCATATAGTTTAGTTGATGACATTTCATTACTACATACTTTTTAAATAACGTTTATGAATTTATTTATGACTAATCATAAACTCCACCACTATTTAAATAGGTTCTTAACACTTTCCATTAATTAAAATTACAATTTTTAGAGCTATGACACGGGTCAGAGGGAAATGAAGAGTAGTGTAGGGCTGTGTAGGTATGTGATTTCATCACCCCTTTCTTCCTGGTTAATCGAAATTCGAAACCTATTTTTATTATTAAATTATTATTATTACGCCGCATAGGCATTATTCATTATACATAATTATTATATTCTTAATTCCTAAATTACTAAATTAGGCATTGCCATTGGGTACCGTCGGAATATGAATCGAAAGACAGACAATTCAGTTTATAAAATTAAAAAAAAACATGTATTCTATAGTCTATAGATAAAACTGTAAATAAACAAGCCCACCTGACGTCAACAGGAATGTGCACATTTTATACACATTAACACATGTAGCAGACGGGGTTTCTATGTCCGTAAGGGCAAAGCAAGTTATGCTTATTAGAGTTTCCTGTTTCATGCGGAGAATGCGTGATCAAATGGGATTTTCTGATTGGTTGAAAATGACTGTACCATCCAGAACTAAAAATGATTGGCTGCCGTGAGGCGGCGGCAAAGACGTACGCAGAGCCTTCAAGTCTTTAGGGATTCATTCATTGATATTGTCTATTAATATTATGTGCGCAAATATTCTATACCTATAGTAACGTTAAAAGGATTTATAGCATATTTCAAGTGTATTGATTATTTATTATATCATAATATGTTGATTTATTTTAAAAATATTGTAAGCTAATAATCTATTAAAGTTAACAAGGAACTTAGTTGTGCCAAGCAGTGCGTGAAGACGTTAAAAGCTATGAATGGTATTTTGTTGGCAGGTACTCCATAATTCAATTACATCATCGCATGGCTGTTGGTCACGAATATTGCAAAACTCCTTTCGATGACATTGAAAGCGTTTTCTTGGAGTTGGAGCGATACTTTCCTTATATACCGTAAAAGCCGTATGAATAGCTATTAAATAAAATTTGTACGAACGGAAGTTTGTAAAAAAAAAAAAAAAATTGTATTCAAAAGTTATAATTTTCTACATTTCTCACTAGCACCGTCCCTTTAAAAAATAGTTTTAAAGAAAAAATAAATAAATCTCCGTTTAAAAAAATTCGAACAGTTTTCTGTCAAAAAAGTTTCTTTCGTACAAATTTATTTCGTTATTTCGTACACATTTTCAGGTAAGTCTCGTGGGCCCTGCAATCCCTGCGGCTGCAGGGGGCTCGGATATTTAACGGATTCAAAGATGTGATGTGGAAAAATTGTAAGAATTATTTTCGGATGAAATGGGCACTTGACGACTGAAAGGCGACGGAGGGCCTCCAAAAGTCACGCGACGGCTCTGCCTTCACTGATGGATTAGTTTGTTGCAAAATCCAGGGAACCGCTGCGCACCTTCCTCAATTTATCCGCTTCAACTGCATTCCTGCGCATTAATTGAACGTAGATTTTAAAAAAACCAACTCCATATCTTTTTAAGCCTCGTATTAAGCACACATCATGCATATCAAAAACAGGGCATACACTGCCATAGAAATTCTGTGAAGTACACACAATTTTAAATGGGAATTTAAACTACATTGTGGCCTGACACCATCAAGTATGCCTAACACCATCAAGTAAGTAGGCCTAACACCATCAATAAGTAGGCCTAACACCATCCGAGTAGACCTACTAACACCATCAAGTAGGCGTAACACCATCAAGTAGACCTAACACCATCAAGTAGATCTAACATCATCAAGTAGGCCTAACACCATCAAGTAGGCCTAACACCATCAATTAGGCCTAACACCATCAAGTAGGCCTAACATCATCAAGTATGCCTAACACCATCAAGTAGGCCTAACACCATCAAGTAGGCCTAACACCATCAAGTAGGCCTAACACCATCAAGTAGGCCTAACACCATCAAGTAGGCCTAACACCATCAAGTAGGCCTAACACCATCAAGTAGACCTCGTCAACGTGTACAAACTCCGTAGCGAGTTTTTAATACCACCAAAATACCAGATGAAAACTTTGAGACACAACAAGGTACGGTAATAAAGTATGTGCAGATTATGGGACTGGTTTAAAGAAGCGTAACTAATCTCTCTAACTATAACCTTCCAATTCAACGTCTAAAGCCCCAAGAATACACACTATCCACCTTATGAAAGATGTGATGTGACGGTTAACAGATCAAAGTCACACTTGCGTTTTCGCTCCAATTTAGAGCACGCAACAGTCAATTGTGCATTTTTTGCATACGATATCATCCGATATGTATCTATGATTTATAATATGTGAAGTCATGCGATACTAGCCAGAAAAGAAATTAACGCTTCAATGTGTTTGACAAGGCACTAAGGGCAAGGCAATCTCTGATCAACATATTTCTTAAAATAGGGCAGGGCATGGAGGACAGCTGTCTATGCATGGACGTCAGTTCGTCAGCAGTGCTGACATCAGGAAATAAGTGAGAGGCGGATACATCAACACCTTCTCGTGACACAATGATCAAGTTCTAACTTATGAAACCACTTCAGAGAACATTGGGCACAGGATAGTAAAGTAAAGCGGAATGGTCAAGGTAGACAATGAAATATACCAACATGGTCAAGGTGGACAGTGATATACACCAAAATGGTCAATGTTGACAGTGAAATATACCACACTGGTCAAAAATTGGCATTGAATTAGTCTTAGTCAGAGATGGACATTGCATTTCACGATAATGACCAGAGTGAGACCTTGAAACGATATCTTAAGATTATCAAAGATGGATACTGCCATAAGCAATTTTGATAACACAACGGAGGAGCCATTTTCTCTCCTTCTCTTTGTCTACTTCGTGATCATCTTAATGTTGCTACTGCTCACGTCTGCCAGATAATGGGTAACTTTTATAGGAAGGGAAGGGGCTTGCGAAGATGAGACTAAAAAGCAAAAAGTTTAATCATTATATGAAATTCATAGTTCACCATTGGTCAAAACATCGTGACGAAATGAGTAAACTGATGGCAATGGATAAATCAACAACAACAAAACAACAACATAATCATTATGCATTTTTTAACATTGGTGAGGTCAAAGTTCATTAGAATATAAGATGTGCAAACAACACAGATGAATGCTTTTCCGCAGGCAAAGATGATTTACTTTGATACATGTTCTATACTTGCCATCACACGCAATCTACAGTCAATGAGTTGATGTTCTATACTTGCCATCACACGCAATCTACAGTCAATGAGTTGATGTTCTATACTTGCCATCACACGCAATCTACAGTCAATGAGTTGATGTTCTATACTTGCCATCACACGCAATCTACAGTCAATGAGTTGATGTTCTATACTTGCCATCACACGCAATCTACAGTCAATGAGTTGATGTTCTATACTTGCCATCACACGCAATCTACAGTCAATCAGTTGCGATATCATCATTGGGATTTTCAAAGTGTTATTCGCCAATCGCAAGTTGTATTTTTATGATAGATATTTTTTTTGTAATTTGGACGGTACCAATAAATTTCTGTTGGTCACAATGTTATACTAGAGCAGTGGTCGGCCAATCGCGACCTGCATGCGGCTCTTTAGCGACCTGAGTGCGGCTCGGCCAGTCGGCCACAAATCGGTTTTGACTCCGAAAAACCATGGCTCTTGATAGGTTCTTGAAAAGAAATTTGACTCTCAAAAAATAATAATTTAATCGCCCTGCGGCTGCTTTTTGGCTCGTTTGACCGATGAGTGTTGCCGACCAGAGTTTTGCCGACCAGAGTAGATGTTTCTTGATTCGAGGTTTGTGACAGCCATCAACCGAGTAGATGTTTCTTGATTCGAGGTTTGTGACAGCCATCAACCGGAAAATGGCGTTGGGCGCTTTCGACACTTTTGACTGTTTGAAATTGTAACAATACACTCCAGAATGTGTGTGTGGGAGGGTGTTGCAGTTCAAATCAAACTGATTCGTTCATGACTTCGGGTGTAATAGAGAATAAAGTCAACTCTTGAAATGGCGCAATGTTTAGACTTATTTGATGTGTCTTGATGTACTAATATTGAATGTCCCAAACAGTAAAAAATAATATTTCTTACACCTTAAATACATATTACACCTCAATTAAATCTTTTAAGCCATAATTACATATATTACACCATTAACAATGAGTATGAATTACTGAAAACATAAACAATAATTACTCCTACCATAAACAATGTCATTTTTCATATCATGAACAATGTCATTTCTCATACCATGAACAATGTCATTTTCTATTCCATGAACAATGTCATTTCTTATTCCACGAACAATGTACTTTCTCAAAACATGAACAATGTCATTTCTTATTCCATGAACAATTTCATTTCTCATAACATGGTCAATGCCATTTCTCCTGACATTCATTCAGCACTTTTATACATTTATGTACCGGTCTCTAGGTTCAATTATATGCGTGTCAAAGGACAACTATGGATATTAGATCAGTGGTTCCAAAACTGTTTTCAATGACTGAAAACTCAAAATCATCAAGTTTATTTCCCGCACCACACAAAGTTATCCATCTAGCGTCTCCACCGCACAGTGTGTGGGTGCGTGTGTGAGAGTGAGATAGAGAGCGGTTATGACTAGTGGGAAGTCTAGCGTCTCCACCGCACAGTGTGTGGGTGCGTGTGTGAGAGTGAGAGCGCTTATGACTAGTGGGAAGTCTAGCGTCTCCACCGCACAGTGTGTGGTTGCGTGTGTGTGAGAGAGAGAGCGGTTGTGACTAGTGGGAAGTCTAGCGTCTCCACCGCACAGTGTGTGGGTGCGTGTGTGTGAGTGAGAGAGAGCGGTTATGACTAGTGGGAAGTCTAGCGTCTCCACCGCACAGTGTGTGGGTGCGTGTGTGTGAGTGAGAGAGAGCGGTTATGACTAGTGGGAAGTAGTGCCCATCCCTTGTACAGCGACACACCTTCGGCCTGATGTTGGGACACTACAGTACTACGACACACCTAGGAACTGATGTTATGACACCACAGTACTATGACACACCTACGGCCTGATGTTGGGAAACTACAGTACTACGACACACCGACGGTCTGATGTTGGGAAACCACAGTACTACGACACACCTACGGCCTGATGTTGGACACTACAGTACTACGACACACCTATGGTCTGATGTTATGACAACACAGTACTACGACACACCTACGGCCTGATGTTGGGACACCACAGTACTACGACACACCGACGGCCTGATGTTATGACGCCACAGTACTACGACACACCTACGGCCTGATGTTGGGACACTACAGTACTACGACACATCTATGAACTGATGTTATGACACCACAGTACCACGACACACCTAGGAACTGATGTTATGACACCACAGTACTACGACACACCTACGGCCTGATGTTATGACACCACAGTACTATGACACACCTAAGACCTGATGCTTTGACACCACAAGACTACGACACACCTACAGACACACCTACGACCTGTGGTTTGGACACTATATAACTACGACACAGTGGGTAGCGACGGGTCTCAAATAGGTAACTCGACACTTTAGCTTATTTAGATTCAAGTGATCGAACTTTAAAGTAATTTACTCGCTTAATGCCATCAGTCATATGCATTCAGAGTCTTCATGGACACATGTATACGATATCGTGATAGTGATATCATACAAAACTAAATAAGAACCCCTGGTCTTTGTGGAGCTTGAGAGCGGAATGGTTGAACAGATGGTTACGCAATCGATTACCGTACTAGTAACGTAGTGTTCTTCCTATTCACCCCAACGAACGCAGTAGCCTACATACCGTACATATAATTATAATATACCGTACAAATGGTGTGGGTGTGGTGTAGGAGTGATGTAGGAATGGTATAGGAGTGGTGTAGGAATGGTGTAGGAGTGGTGTAGGAATGGTGTAGGAATGGTATAGGAGTGATGTAGGAGAGGTGTAGGAGTGGTGCACGAGTGTTGTATGAGTGGTGTAGGAATGGTGTAGGAATGGTGTAGGAATGGTGTAGGAATGGTGTAGGAGTGGTGTAGGAATGGTGTAGGAGTAATGTAGGAGTGGTGTAGGATTGCTGTGGGAATGGTGTAGGAATGATGTAGGAATGGTTTGGGAGTGGTGTAGGAATGGCGTGGGTGTAGGAGTGGTGTATAAATGGTGTAGGAGTGGTGTATAAATGGTGTAGGAGTGGTGTAGGAATGGTGTAGGAGTGGTGTAGGAGTGGTTTAGAAATGGTGTGGGTGTGATGTAGGAGTGGTGTGGGTGTGATGTAGGATTGGTGTAGGAGTGGTGTAGGGATGGTGTAGGAGTGGTGTAGGAATGGTGTAGGAATGGTGTAGGAGTGATGCAGGAGTGGTGTAGAAGTGGTTTAGGAATGGTGTGGGTGTGATGTAGGAGTGTTGTAGGAGTGGTGTAGGAGTGGTGTGGGTGTGATGTAGGATTGGTGTAAGAGTGGTGTAGAATTTGTGTAGGAGTGATGTAGGATTGATGAAGGAGTGGTGTATGAGTGGTGTGGTATTGATTTTGGAGTGGTGTAGAAGTGGTGTGGTCGGTGATTTGTTCAATACTTAAAATCGATATAATTTTATATCTCTACAACTACAATAAATCAATATTTTTTTATTAAAGTAAACTCTCCCAAAAATACGTAGTCAATTTAAAGACAGGGGCTGATATTAAGGCCGTCAATTTGAAAGGAACCAGGGCCAGTAATGGACAAATGAACCAGGCCCAGTAATGGACCAATCAACCAGGGCCAGTAATGGACCAATGAACCAGGGCCAGTTATGGACCAATAAACCAGAGCCAGTTATAGACCAATGAACCAGGGCCAGTTATGGACCAATGAATCAGGGCCAGTTATGGACCAATGAACCAGGCCCAGTAATGGACCAATCAACCAGGGCCAGTAATGGACCAATGAACCAGGGCCAGTTATGGACCAATGAACCAGAGCCAGTTATAGACCAATGAACCAGGGCCAGTTATGGACCAATGAACCAGGGCCAGTTATGGACCAATGAACCAGGGCCAGTTATGGACCAATGAACCAGGGCCAGTTATGGACCAATGAACCAGGCCCAGTAATGGATCAATGAACCAATCCAACAGTCTGGCTGGTCGCCCAAATTTCGGAGTCGAATAATGATCGTACTGATAAATGAGTTATAAATTATAAAGTTTAACAGAATGTTATAAAGTTTCACAGAATGCTATACGGTTTGACACATTGTTTGAAGGGTTGACAGATTGTTGTAAGGTTTGACAGATTGTTATGAGGTGTGACAGATTATGAGGTGTGACAGATTGTTATAAGATTTGTCAGATAGTTACAAGGTTTGACATATTTTATCAATTTTGTGCAATTGCTCTAAAATGATAGTCGTTACCTGAGTCCTTAATGTTTATCACCAGAGTTCTTAATGGTCATCACCAGAGTACTTAATGGTCATCACTAGAGTACTTAATGGTCATCACCAGAGTACTTAATGGTCAAATGGTCATCACCAGAGTACTTAATGGTCATCACCAGAGTACTTAATGGTCATCACCAGAGTACTTAATGGTCATCACCAGAGTACTTAATGGTCATCACCAGAGTTCTTAATGGTCATCACCAGAGTACTTAATGGTCATCACCAGAGTACTTAATGGTCATCACCAGAGTACTTAATGGTCATCACCAGAGTACTTAATGGTCATCACCAGAGTACTTAATGGTCATCACCAGAGTACTTAATGGTCATCACCAGAGTACTTAATGGTCATCACCAGAGTACTTAATGGTCATCACCAGAGTACTTAATGGTCATCACCAGAGTACTTAATGGTCATCACCAGAGTACTTAATGGTCATCACCAGAGTACTTAATGGTCATCACCAGAGTACTTAATGGTCATCACCAGAGTACTTAATGGTCATCACCAGAGTACTTAATGGTCATCACCAGAGTACTTACTGGTCATCACCAGAGTTCTTAATGGTCATCACCAGAGTACTTAATGGTCATCACCAGAGTACTTAATGGTCATCACCAGAGTACTTAATGGTGATCACCAGAGTACTTAATGGTCATCACCAGAGTACTTAATGGTCATAACCAGAGTTCTTAATGGTCATCACCAGAGTACTTAATGGTCATCACCAGAGTACTTAATGGTCATCACCAGAGTACTTAATGGTCATCACCAGAGTACTTAATGATCATCCCCTGAGTACTTAATGGTTATCACCAGAGTACTTAATGGTCATCACCAGAGTACTTAATGGTCATCAACAGAGTACTTAATGGTCATCACCAGAGTACTTAATGGTCATCACCAGAGTACTTAATGGTCATCCCCTGAGTACTTAATGGTCATCAACAGAGTACTTAATGGTCATCACCAGAGTTCTTAATGGTCATCACCAGAGTACTTAATGGTCATCACCAGAGTACTTAATGGTCGTTACCTGAGTACTTACATTCAATTTCATCTAAACACATTCAATTTCAACTAAACACAATCGATTTCAACTAAACACATTCAATTTCATCTAAACACATTCAATTTCATCTAAACACATTCGATTTCATCTAAACACATCGACTTCACGAATTGTAAACGCTCAAAGTCAAACTATTTTGATCATTATTACGGCCGTGTCCACCAATGACGGTTTAAAAAATAATAATAACAAAACATGAACTCAAGTAACGCACATTTAAGAATCCCAATTTTTGCTTCAACCCCCCCCCCCCCCTTTCCATTGATACGTCACTGCACACTTTTTATTTGACGCCCATGAACTATATTAGTATTCTGACGTCCCAACCACTTTTAATAACGTTTTATTACACCATGTTTAAATTAAGACCATTTCATTTTCCCAAAAGAAACTATTGCGCGCGCACCAAACGCAGTTGCGTTATTTATAGTGAAAACAATCAATTAGCGTAGTTATCGGGAATTATATTTTGCGCGCTATCCGGAAATGGAAGCAGACACACCACAAGCGTAATTATAAAAGAGATATACGGAAGAGACCAAGGTGGTATCGATTTTTTCCAATATCCCCATAGAGTGAAGTACCGACTGCAGGCAGAGCCGTACCGTGGGCCTTGCACATCCTGCAGGGAGCCTCGGATATTTAAGGGGAATAAAGTTGTGAATTACAATGTGGAAGTAAAAGAAAGTATTTTCAATAGGCTTTGTCATATCTCAGACCGGAACACGTCATAGCGTACTTTTTTGGAACGTCGGCGGACAAATAGTGCTTAAAACATGGCAGCTTATAGTGTGTTTCAGCATAGCGTTCGGACAATCCTTGTATCTAGAGTTACTGTTACATATGGCGTACGCGCCATGAAGTCCCATTTCACAAAACAGAAGTATTTTTTAAAAAAATGTGTAAAATATTTCGTCAAATAGAGTTAAAAACAAGTTTCAGGGACACTTCGCTAACATAATAATACTGAACAGTGTGGACATTTTCAGGGACACTTGGCTAACATAGTGCTACTGAACAGTGTGGACATTTTCAGGGACACTTCGCTAACATAATAATACTGAACAGTGTGGACATTTTCAGGGACACTTCGCTAACATAGTGCTACTGAACAGTGTGGACATTTTCAGGGACACTTCGCTAACATAATAAGCTAACATAGTGCTACTGAACAGTGTGGACATTTTCAGGGACACTTCGCTAACATAGTGCTACTGAACAGTGTGGACATTTTCAGGGACACTTCGCTAACATAGTGCTACTGAACAGTGTGGACATTTTCAGGGACACTTGGCTAACATAGTGCTACTGAACAGTGTGGACATTTTCAGGGACACTTCGCTAACATAGTGCTACTGAACAGTGTGGACATTTTGTCCGGCACGAGTACCCGGATGATGACCACAGCAGTTCTAATAATAGATTACCGCACAGGAAATGACAAGCCCTATTGCACAGAACAGCTGAATAGGACAACTAGAAAAGTGCCAGGGGTGTCCACAAATAGTCACGGGGCGGCGGCTATGACCGGACGCCAGGACCAACAGGATTATTTGCTTAGAGGATGTGCCCAACATGTCAACTCAGGAACATAATTAAAATGTGATTGTAAAAAATTGTCATTGCATTTATAAAACTAATATCTAATGTTAACAAGTCATCCGTATTTAAAATGATATACTCATGTTTGTTGTAATTGTATTGTGTGCCTTGGTTTGACAGGTTGTGTGCCCTAGTTTGACAGGCTGTGTGCCCTGGTTTGACAGGTTGTGTGCCCTGGTTTGACAGGTTGTTTTCGATGGTTTGACAGGTTGATTGCGATGGTTTGACAGGTTGTGTGCCCTGGTTTGACAGGTTGTTTTCGATGGTTTGACAGGTTGTGGGCCCTGGTTTGCCAGGTTGAGTGCGATGGTTTGACAGGTTGAGTGCGATGGTTTGACAGGTTGAGTGCGATGGTTTGACAGGTTGGGTGCGATGGTTTGACAGGTTGGGTGCGATGGTTTGACAGGTTGTGTGCCCCGGTTTGACAGGTTGAGTGGGATGGTTTGACAGGTTGAGTGCGATGGTTTGACAGGTTTTGTGTGCTGGTTTGACAGGTTGTTTTCGATGGTTTGACAGGTTGGGTGCGATGGTTTGACAGGTTGTGTGCCCCGGTTTGACAGGTTGAGTGCATGCACAGAAACTTGTAGGCAAAATTGTCACCGTTAAAGGCTCCGGATATCCAGAGACAACGATGTCTACGTCACAGCGGAGACAAAATGGACATCTTCAGTACAGATAACTCACTTAGTTATTAACTGTTTGGACCAAACATCGCGATGTCAGTTCTTTTAAAAATCGCCGTCTCAGTTCTACTAGTCAGCAGATATATTGTCATTGAACACGCCGGAGACTTCAAGGTCGTAAACTAGGCGCGTGTCTTGGTCACGTGATGATCTGGTCCACTTTCCCAGGGTCAAATTGTACCGATACATCAGTGATCAGCTGTAAACACATCAGTGATCAGCTGTAAGCCCACCATCTCGGCCCTATTATCTAGTGCCACGATCGACGGTGACATCCACTAAGTGAAGTAGCGAGATTTGCCATCATTGACATTACCTGGAAGATTGGACAAGAGGATCTGCTATCTACCTACGTCCTACATGCTAGGCTTATTAATTAATTTGTTTAGAGGGGAAGGTGCTTGGGAGAAGATGACATTGGAGAGAGAGAGAGAGAGAGAGAGAGAGAGAGATTGACAAGAGAGAGAGAGAGTGACAAGAGAGAGAGATTGACAAGAGAGAGAGAGGGAGAGAGAGAGAGAGAGAGAGAGAGATTGACGAGAGAGAGAGAGAGAGAGAGAGAGAGAGATAGACAAGAGAGAGAGAGAGAGAGAGAGAGAGAGAGATTGACAAGAGAGAGAGA
>CAXITT010000621.1:0-10552 GCA_964033795.1 Lymnaea stagnalis | reverse complement strand
AGAGAGAGAGAGAGAGAGAGAGAGAGAGAGAGAGATGGAAAAGAGAGAGAGAGAGAGAGAGAGAGAGAGATTGACAAGAGAGAGAGAGATTGACAAGAGAGAGAGATTGACAAGAGAGAGAGAGAGAGAGAGATTGACAAGAGAGAGAGACAGAGAGAGGGGTAGGGAAAGAGGAGAGAAGGGGGGTGGAAGAAGATAATAAGATAAACGGGGTAATGGAAGAGAGTGGTAAAAGAAAAAGGGAGTAGGATGGAGGGCTAGAGAGAGTTGGGAGGAGGAGGGCTGGAAGAAAAAGGGCAAAAGTGACATGACGGGTTTACCAATAGTAGAATGCTTACACTTACACCAACTATAAGATGGCATGAAGGTCATCGCTAGAGACTGATGGTTCCGTTACCTTACGACCGATGTATGTCAACATTGGATGGGTAGGCCAACACGACACGTCCTCATCTATGTTGCTCTAAGGTCCTCGAGAGATCAACCCAATCCCAACCAATAGGGACACATACCTGTACCAATGAATCTCCACCACAAGATGAACCCATTAATCCCAACCAATAGGGACACATACCTGTACCAATGAATCTCCACCACAAGATGAACCCATTAATCCCAACCAATAGGGACACATACCTGTACCAATGAATCTCCACCACAAGATGAACCCATTAATCCCAACCATTAGGGACACATACCTGTACCAATGAATCTCCACCACAAGATGAACCCATTAATCCCAACCAATAGGGACACATACCTGTACCAACGAATCTCCACCACAAGATGAACCCATTAATCCCAACCAATAGGGACACATACCTGCACCAGTGAATCTCCACCACAAGATGAACCCATTAATCCCAACCAATAGGGACACATACCTTTACCAACGAATCTCCACCACAAGATGAACCCATTAATCCCAACCATTAGGGACACATACCTGTACCAATGAATCTCCACCACAAGATGAACCCATTAATCCCAACCACAAGATTAACCCATTAATCCCAACCAATAGGGACACATACCTGTACCAACGAATCTCCACCACAAGATGAACCCATTAATCCCAACCATTAGGGACACATACCTGTACCAAAAAATCTCCACCACAAGATGAACCCATTACCCTTGATACGGCGGCAATGCCCTACTCAGCTTGGACGACTGCCAGATAGTCACATCGTTCACATTCTCGGGGCCGCAGTGTACTGGTAGGCAATACAGTGAGGAAACGCTTCTATAACACTATTATAATGGTGAAAGAGAAAATCAACAAGGAGAGTGTTGCACCAATCACGATTGGTGATTGGAATACATCAGTGGCAGATCTGGATAAAACAACAGGTGACCATCCCGGGCCCGGTGGTGGGGGTGGGGGGTTCTTTCTTGGTGATACAAATAATTCATATTAGCAGAGATTCACAGACTTTTTATAATCGATTTCTACTGGGGGGGGGGGATTGTTTAGACCTGCCCATTGTCTAACATAGTGGTTCTCAACCTTTCTAATGCTGCGACCTTTTAATACAGTTCCTCATGTTGTAGCGACCCCCAACAACAAAATTATTTTCGTTGCTACTTCCTAACTGTAGAGGATATGTGTTTTCCGATGGTCTTAGGCGACCCCTGTGAAATGGTCGTTCGACCACCAAAGGGGTCGCGACCTACAGGTTGAGAACCGCTGGTCTAACAAGTTAATGGCGTTGAATGGGATACGTCTCCGTCAATTGTAATTCTTTCATAACAGAAGATCACTTCATGAATTAAATATAATTGGGAATGATTCGGAATGGTGTATGACTTATTGTTAGTAAAGCATAAGTCAATCAACAACTTACACGAACGGAGCTCTAGCCGCAACAACTTGAAACAGCTAACAAGAAGAGTTATCCCGCTAACTCGGGTGACAAGAAGAGTTATCCGGCTAACTCGGGTGACGAGAAGAGTTATCCGGCTAACTCGGGTGACTCACCTATTACTTACTGTCACATTTAGTGTTGACACACCAGGTCATCGCCCCAGAAAACTGGCATCTAGATGGATCCAGCCCAAGCAGACTTGGAGAGAGAGAAATCAAAAGTTTGGAAAGGGGACGGAATCCAAAGGACGGTCACACCCAAGCAGCACAGCTTGGGGAACATGAGTGACGTACCTTGTTATGGGACGTGACCAGTGATCGCCATGCCCTGACCTCTGACTGGAGTTTTCAAAACGAGAAGGTTGGTTGGTAGAGTGCCAGGGATTCTAAAACTAAACTGTGATTGTCAATATCAATGATTAGGATAAACAATGCCCCACTGTTTTCAGTTTGGGCGACCTCTACTTTTAAACATTCAATTGATTTAACACACAGAAAAAGGTTAGTGAAAACTTGCTATTTAATTCCCATTTTGGGGCCGGTGTAAAATGACAACGTCCTTTTTTATTTTGGCAGTAGCCAACACTTGAACTTTAAACCATTACTGTGGTAACCATTTTACTCTCTGAAAGAAGCGTTCCTATACAATGTAAATCTAAGGCCAATCTGAAGCTTTGGTCACACGGCCTTTAGGCCACTGTGGCTGATCTGAAGCTATTGTTCACAGGGCCCTTAGGCCACTAAGGCCGATCTGAAGCTATTGTTCACACGGCCTTTAGGGCACTAAGACTTATATGAAGCTATTGTTCACATGGCCTTTAGGGTACTAAGGCCAATCTGAAGCTATTGTTCACATGGCCTTTAGGGCACTGTTATGTAGGACGTGTTACGTCATGTTTCCCCCGTGCTGCCAATATAGCAGACACCGCGTTCTTATTGGGCGTGGCCTAATTTCTTTTGATCTAGCGTGTTTACTGCCGACTACCAATTGAACATGGTTAGTTTCTCTCCTAGTATATTATGGAACGTTCTCGATTTGACGAGAAACGTAAGCAATGTCTAAATCGTTTCTGGAAAGCGTCTTACGCTGCACATATAAGGGATTGACAGGGACAGAGATTCACGGAGATTGAAAGACGGATTTAGATAGACTGATAACTATTTTTAACTTCACGAGACGTGTATTATTCTTTGTGTACTCAAATGTTTTTATTCGCACTCATCATTCATCCTTATTAATTGGCCGTGGTACTAATTGTGTACTGGTACAAAATTTTCCCATACTCTGTAAGTTGATTATTTTTAACTAAATTTCTTTTGTTTGTAATTGTATTATTACTAAATTAAATCTTATTAATTGCAATTTGTACTGTTTTAGGTGTCGTATTTTTGTTATTGTATTTCTCTATGGTATCGTCCTTTGTTGGGCACTGTTTGAAAAAGCCATAAATTTAAAATAGGAGATTAATTTCTCACAATAGAAGGCAGTGCGTAACAGGCACTAAGACCGATCTGAAGCTATTATTCACATGTCCTTTAGGGCACTAAGACCGATCTGAAGCTATTGTTCACATGGCCTTTAGGGCACTAAGACCGATCTGAAGCTATTGTTCACAGGGCACTTAGGTCGATCTGAAGCTATTGTTCAGAACCGTTGTAGAGATTGTTACACATGGGAGATCATACAGAACCGAAGTTGTAGAGATTGTTAACATGGGAGATGATACAGAACAGTTGTAGAGATTGTTACACATGGGCGATGATACAGAACCGAAGTTGTAGAGATTGTTACACATGGGTAAATGCTAATGTCTCAAGTCTGCTCGGAATTGAGAAAACCAATTAGGGACGGGCCATTCATGGACTGCAGTCAACTGGGAGTTAACGGGCCATTCATGGACTACAGTACACTGGGAGTTATAGTATATATCTTGACAACAACTCATCGAGCCCATTGGACATAAGATGTTGGGAGACAGACACAAAGGAGATGGGACACAAGGGAGATGTGACACGAGGGAGATGGGACACGAGGGAGATTGGACACGAGGGGGGATGTGACACGAGGAAGATGGGTCACGCGGGAGATTGGGCACGAGGGAGATTGGACACGAGGGAGATTGGACACGAGGGAGATTGGACACGAGGGAGATTGGACACGAGGGAGTTGGGACACGAGGGAGTTGGGACACGAGGGAGATTGGACACGAGGGAGTTTGGACACGAGTAAGGACTTCGACATTAGATGATGGGGAGCGTCCGGTGCAAGAGAAGGGTTCCCACAATTCTCGGACCCCACGCTAACAATATGTTCACAAGAATTTTTTTCCCATAAAACATAATTTCTGTAGACTGTAGATTTCTGTAGACGGTAGATTTCTGTAGATGTTAATGGAAAGGAAGGAATAATTTTATGACGTCACAAATTTAGCCTTCGCTTTCTGTCACGTGTCCCCCGTCACGTGCTCGTTACGTGTCCTCTCTTGTTTAAGTGGCTACTTGGTGTACAAGTGGTCACATAGTGTACAAATGGTCACATAGTGTACAAGTGGTCACAGTGTACAAGTGGTCACAAGTTGTTCCAATGGTCACACAGTGTAAAAGTGGTCACAAGTGGTCACATAGTGTACAAGTGGCCACAGTGTACAAGTGGTCGCATAGTGTGCATGTGGTCACAGTGTACATGTGGCCACAGTGTAAGGTGATCTCAAGTGTTCAAGTGGTCACCAGTGCCGTGTACAAGTGGTCACAAGTTCCGTGTACAAGTGTTCACAAGTGCCGTGTACAAGTGGTCACACGTGCCCTGGTACAAGTGGTCATAAGTGCCATGAACAACTGGTCATAAGTGTCGTGTACAAGTAGTCTCAAGTGTACAAGTAGTCTCAAGTGTACAAGTAGTATCAAGTGTACAAGTAGTCTCAAGTGTACAAGTAGCCACAAGTGCAGAACCTTTTTAATCCCCCTAATTATTTATAAGTGTAGCTGGTTTAGGGACGAATTGATGTGAGGATTAACCCAGACCCAGTGTCTGACCTTTTGACTCCCCGGTCACGTGATCTCCTGCTGCGCTCATTGAGACGGGCCAGTAACAATGAAAGACGAACCTGTATATTGTGTCATCAATTAGCATACATTTTGTCATCAATTAGCATACATTTTGTCATCAATTAGCATACATTTTGTCATCAATTAGCAAACATTTTGCCATAAAAAAAGTATACCTTTTGGCTTGCATGTTGATCTTCATGACTCATTAGGATGACTTTGCATCCTAGATATTTGACAAGTCCAAAGCCGTGCTCGACCAATAATTCCTTCAGCAAGGCAAACTACACGTTAATGCGAATTACTTAAAGCAACCATATTTCATCAAAATGCCAGGTACGATTGGGCTTCCAGAATGGTATTGACCTACCAGGAGAGTATTGGCCTACCAATCTAGTATGAGCTTTCAGGAAAGCAAGGACGTAGTGGAGTAGATGGAACTTCTAGGGTAATTTGAAGCTACCAAATTTTTTTTAAAATCTTTGAGAGCAATACTGTTTCTATTCAATTGCTTGGAAATAAAGACAGATCATGATGGAATTGAAAACTATGAGGAGAGTAGGGTTACGTCTTCCACTATATTATATATACTTATAGAGTATTATGTCCTTAAATCTTGGCAGAAATCACTACTATAACCAATAAAGATATCTTGCCACAAATCACTGCTATAACAGATGAAGTTATCTTGCCACAAATCACTGCTATAACAGATGAAGTTATCTTGCCACAAATCACTGCTATAACAGATGAAGCTTCCAAAGATGTCCTGAAAATCCCGGAGATAACAAAGGAATAAAGAATATAATACAAGACACAGACGAGAGAAACCTGACCACTGGATCGAAGATCTCAGCTAAGGCTGGTCACTAGTGAGTTAGGTTTAAATGGGGGAACAGTTATCATACAGCTATATATATCCCTACCCCCACCCCCTTAGTCTCTCCATCCATGTCCATTAACCCCATCCCTGCCCCCGCCCACCACTTCTGATTCTCCTCATGTACTGCATCCCGCTCTAACTTCCCACCCAGCCCTTCACAACCATGTCAAACCTAGTGTACACAATTCTGCTATGGGGGAAAATACTTTAAAATTATTTGAAAGAACAATGGAGTAAAAAGAACCGGTGAGGTAAGTACTTGGCGGTAAGGTAATTACTAGGCAATGACGTAAGTACTTGGCAATGACGTAAGTACTTGGCGATGAGGTAATTACTAGGCGATGAGGTCAGTACTTGGCAATGACGTAAGTACTTGGCGGTGAGGTAAGCACTAGGCGGTGAGGTAAGTACTTGGCAATGACGTAAGTACTTGGCGGTGAGGTAAGTACTTGGTGGTGAGGGAATTACTTGGCATTGAGACAAGCATTTGGTGGTGAGGTAAGCATTAATTTTGGCAGTGAGGTAAGTACTTGGAGGTGAGGTATCAAATGGGCGTGCATCGACTCTTTAACAGTCATTTTGAATGTGCTTTTTTCATTTTATTTTAAAACTATTTTATTATGATCCTGTCTGATCAAACTTCAAACATTCAATTATTATTATTATTACTACTACTATTAGTAATTATCATTTATTACTATTATGTGACGACTGAGTCATTGCTCTCTATATCTAACACCGCATAAAACTGAGGGAAAGATGTCTAGAGATAATGATGATGTCGCAAGCTGTGACCCCCCCCCCCACCCACGCACACACACACACACGTAGCGATCCAGCGGTTCCAAACCTTCTGTTGTCGGTAGTAATTAAAACATCAAATGGTAAAATAGATACGCCGCTGTGATGTACGCACCAGGATCCCTGACATGACCTTAGGATGACGTCAATTTGAATTGGTGACGTCTGAAGATGTCTGTGGTCCAGTCGCGTGCATTAAATCAAGCAGCCAGCATCGATGAGATTGTTGCCAGGTTGGTGTCACCAGCTTGTGTAAACCTTTGGATTATCTTTGGTTTGCCATGGGTCAACCATGGATTTAAAATGACAAGAGTTGTTTGTACCAGGCACGGCGGATTATCGAAAATGACGTACCAGACAAGTCTTATAGATTAGAGATGGGAATCAAACCTTCTTTTACAAGTTCGGTCCGGGGTCGGTGGTCAGGGAGATTCGGTTCAGTAGCAACTAAAGATTGGGTTCGGCAACCATTGAAGTTCGGCGATCACTGCAGTTTGGAAACCACAGCATTTTGGCAATTACTGCAGTTTGGCAACTATTGCAAATCGGCAAACACAGCAGCTGGCAATCACTGCAGTTTGGAAATCACTACAGTTTGACAATCAATTACAGCAGTTTGACAATCACTGCAGTTTGACCATCACTACAGTTTGGCCATCATTACAGTTTGGCCATCACTACAGTTTGGCAACCACTACAGTTTGGCAACCACTACAGTTTGGCAACCACTATATTTTTGCAACCACTACAGTTTGACAATCCCTGCAGTTTGGCAATCACTACAGTTTGGCAATCACTACAGTTTGGCAATCAAAACAGTTTGGCAAACCCCTGCAGTTTGGCAATCCCTGCGGTTTGGCAAAAGCTACAGTTTGGCAATCCCTGCGGTTTGGCAATAGCTACAGTTTGGCAATCACTGCAGTTTGGCAATCACTGCAGTTTGGCAATCACTACAGTTTGGCAATCACTAAAGTTTGGCAATCCCTGCGGTTTGGGAATAGCTGCGGTTTGGCAATAGCTACAGTTTGGCAATAATTGCAGTTTGGCAATCACTAAAGTTTGGCAATCCCTGCGGTTTGGCAATAGCTACAGTTTGGCAATCACTAAAGTTTGGCAATCCCTGCGGTTTGGCAATAGCTACAGTTTGGCAATCCCTGCAGTTTGGCAATCACTACAGTTTGGCAATCACTACAGTTTGGCAATCCCTGCGGTTTGGCAATAGCTACAGTTTGGCCCCTGCAGTTTGGCAATCACTACAGTTTGGCAATCACTGCAGTTTGGCAATCACTGCAGTTTGGCAATCACTGCAGTTTGGCAAATCACTACATTTTGGCCCCTGCAGTTTGGCAATCACTACAGTTTGGCAATCACTGCAGTTTGGAAATTACTTCAGTTTTGCAACCACTACAGTTTGGCAATCCCTGCAGTCTTGCAACCACAATAACGACAGAGACAGTTTCCAGATGTCTCCCCATCATTGCCACACACAAACACACAGTTTCCAGATGTCTCCCCATCATTGCCACACACCGTTCCCAGATGTCTCCCCATCATTGCCACACACACACACATATTTTCAGATGTCTCCCCATCATTGCCACACACACACATTTTCCAGATGTCTCCCCATCATTGCCACACACACACACACAGTTTCTAGATGTCTCCCCACCATTGACACAAACACACACACAAATAAAAACTGCCAAAAAAAGACCCTTAAAATCCAAATTGCGACAGCTATCTCATGGGCGTATGGAGGAGGGGGGGGGCTGTCCGCCTAAGGCCGCACTTTCGGCAAACTGCGGTGTTTTTTTCTTCGTAAGGCAGGGCGCAATTCTCTGCAAACCGCGGAGTTGTTGTTGTTTTCTTGATATGGAGGGGCGACATTTTCGGGAAACTTGGAATTTTTTTTTTTCATTTTTTTAGCAACCACCACTTATCTTCCCTCTTTATTTTTATTTTTTGGCGTCACCGAGTTAATGTGCTGTGTCACTCCTCACCCACCCCGACCTTGATTGGGAAAAGGTTGCTACGTTCGAATGCGATCTATTTGTTCAAAAGAATGCTATTAGGTGACGTGATTTCTTGACTAGATGGTTCTGATTTAATTTCTATATATAGGCCGGCAGCTTTCCTAGCCAACAGAAAGATTGTTGTTATATTTCGTAACATAAAAGAGACCCGGGTGGAGGCGGATAACATTGATACAATGAAACATTCCGACAACTCCTGCGACGCCACTGGTGCCAAGCTGTATCATCAACATGATGTTCCCTTGGGTTATCCAGCGGCGTGGAGAGAGGCGATTTGCTGTTGGGAACCAGCTTATAATCCTTGAAGAATGATCCCAGGCCATGTGGATTTCGTCCTGCGAAGTCCACACCATTGTCACATTGTGACGGACGGATGCATCAAAAAAAAAAGAAAAAAAAAAGAGACCATATGTAACTTCAATATTTTACTCTTTTGTGCGTGTGTGTAAATTAATATTTGTATTTCCGAGGAGATTACCTTTTCATTTGATGTGCTATAAGTTGATGTAGTGTTTCATTTTCTGTAACTTTGAATGTGCCTTTTCATGGACATTTAATAGTATAATAAAACAGAATGCTATTGTTGGCATCACTAGCTTTGGTCTCGCTTTTCTTTGTCGATTGGTTTCCAGTCCTTTGCTACGTAGTGGTCATGCTACGAGGCAAAACTTTAAATGTATTACATGCTCAAAACAATAGTGATACGTAGCACTGTGCCCTCATGCAAACAGAGGCGTGCACACTTCTTCAGCTGTGTTTGTTCCTGTCTCACCAAACAAGTGAAAAATAGTTCGGCTGTCAGGGTATCGACCAGTCGGATCGCGTGACACGGGCTTAAATCCGCAGTGTCGATAGATTTTTGAAATGTCTTTGTTGGACGCACCCCACTATAGCCACTGGCTTTAAATCTACTGGTGACATGACAAGCTTGACCAGACATTGAAATTATGAAATCAAACTTGCTGACTTTCATAACTAAAAATAACCAGGAACCAGGAAGTGTGTGCCATCAATAAATACACCCATCAAAAGGGCGTTAACTTCTACATATAGATTGCAAAATTTGAAAAAATATAGCGGAACAGAGGTGGGGGGGAGGGGGCTGGAAATAGCAAAGGTTACTTAATGTGATTCTAATGTGTTGTGGGGNGAAGTGTGTGCCATCAATAAATACACCCATCAAAAGGGCGTTAACTTCTACATATAGATTGCAAAATTTGAAAAAATATAGCGGAACAGGGGTGGGGGGGGGGGGGCTGGAAATAGCAAAGGTTACTTAATGTGATTCTAATGTGTCGTGAAAAAAATTAAAAGCACATGTCAACACAGTGCAGACGATTACATCCCCCCCCCCACCCAAAAAAAATATGTTTTTAATAACCAAGGGAGAGAATGTGGCTATTTCTGGGGAAACTACTCAGCTATGCAATTACCTCCCACTAGAAAAAGATGGGTATATTCGTTGACTTGCTGGTACAGCGAAGATAAAAAAATAACTTAATGCCAAGATGAGGTGGGGGGAGCAAACTCACAAATTAGCAACCGTCTCTTATGTGTAGTTATGAAAACTGCTGTGAAGTGTAGTGAGGAGGGGAGGTGTAGTGAGGAGGGGAGGTGTAGTTATGCGGTGAAGTGTAGTGAGGTGGTGAAGTGTAGTGAGGAGGTGAAGTGTAGTGAGGAGGTGAGGTGTAGTGAGGAGGTGAAGTGTAGTGAGGAGGTGAGGTGTAGTGAGGCAGTGAAGTGTAGTGAGGCAGTGAAGTGTAGTGAGGCAGTGAAGTGTAGTGAGGCAGTGAAGTGTAGTGAGGCAGTGAAGTGTAGTGAGGCAGTGAAGTGTAGTGAGGCAGTGAAGTGTAGTGAGGGGGTGAAGTGTAGTGAGGAGCTGAGGTGTAGTGAGGAGGTTAAGTGTAGTGAGGAGGTGAG
>CAXITT010000620.1:466999-478111 GCA_964033795.1 Lymnaea stagnalis | reverse complement strand
CCCCTTGCAGTTTGGCCACCGTGGGCGACAAGTTCAAACTTTGCACATTTACCCCCCGCCCCCCCCCCCCAACAAGACCCCCACCTACCTATCAGTTATCTTCCCCAATCAAAGAGCCGCAACCCCCAACGCTTTGTCCGAAAACCACGGGGGAAATAATTGTTTAAGGGCGATAATTTGTCTCCTATTTGAGTTCTGTGATAACCCGGACGTCCAAAGTTGTTCCGGTTCTGTTTGACATCGGAAGATCAAATATTTGATGTTGATATTCGGTCCTCTCGTGAAGGCTACAAGGTCCCGCGGACCTGGACGGGCAAGCTTCAATTGCCATAGGGTTACCAGTGCGTTCAGGGGGTCACAGTAGACTGGACATGACAGTAGATTACAGAGTTCTTGTTTGATAAGATGTTAGATCTGGAGCACCGGAGGATGTTTGGGTTAACTCGTGGACAGCGCGGCAGGTCAATCTTCGTCAACGGGCACATTTTGCCGTGTCTGCTGTGCAGAGGCATAGTTAGAGTGGTTGGCGCCCGGGAAAAAGATTCCCTTTGAATTCCCCCACCCCCTTTAATTTTTTTTTTTCAACTCCGAATATTTAGCTCATTTTTGCGCCCCCCTATTAGTCTTGCGCCCGGGGACATCTGTCCCACTCTGCCCCCCACGAGCTCCACCTCTGCTGTTGTGTAACAATCTTACAAAGAAAACGTAGAAATAACATGAAGAATGTTATCGTTATATTGAATTATAAGTAACACATTGTTATGTAGCATAGCCTAATATTGTGACATGCGCATTTGTTATTAGTTGAAATGATATGACCAAGTAGTATGTTAGTACCACCTGCCGAAGAATATGGAGTACATAGAAAATATACTTATTCGTGAAATGAGCTAAATAAACCATCACAAAAAATTGACACTAAGATGTTATTTTAAGTTACATTTCAAGATATAGGAAAAAAGTTAACATAAATGACACTTACAGTCACAGATGAATACAGAGAGAGTGAGAGTGAAAAAGAGACCCAGAGAGAGACACACGGAGAGACACACAGAGAGACACACAGAGAGACACAGAGACAGAGAGTGAGGGAGAGACATACAGAGAGAGAGAGAGAGAGTGAGAGAGACAGGGAACAAAATGTTATACTTTGTAATGATACATTTTTTGATGATGAAAATGTAGGGTTAATTTGAGAATGGCCGGCGTATATCCATTGATATGTTGACAAATTCTTTTAAAGGAATTTGACAATTTTAGCATATTCTCCTGCCAATCCCCTGCTCTTAATTGAAATTATCCTTCCAGAGGCTCGGGGGGCCCAATGTTTACATTTGTCACTCAAGGCAAGTACATCTCAAACAAACATCAAAGACAGCACAAAGCAACCGAGGCGCTGTGTTTTGAGAAAAAAAAAAGTCGTTAAAGGGCCAAGATATTTTCTAATATTGGACCGTAAAAACCCCCCAAAGCTATCAAAGACGAAAACTATATATAGGCTGAGTAAATACAGGAGGCAGACGAGCGGCGTGCGCGCGCAGCTTGATTGACAGGATGCTCCAAGTTTTGAGGATAAAGGGGACAGAACCCGAAATAAAGGACAAACCAGCGGGTCAATTCGCAAGTAGCTGCGAAAGTGGAGCCGAACGGATAACTATTTACCGATAACCTGGGAACTGCAACTTTTGGTCATTCGGGAAGACAAGGGCTTAAAAAAAATTAAAGTGTGCATTGGATTCTAACAAGCTAACCATCCAAAAGGTTAAGGGCGAGGAGCTTTCACCATTTTACTGGATCTTGTTACTAGCTACGAAACGACTGTCAGCGGCTTTGTTTGAATTGCTATGCGATTTTTTTAAAATGTCTCTACTTTGACCTGAAATTTAGCAACATTGTAATTGAACTGATTAAGACAGAGAATTCAGGGAAGGACTTTTGGTTAGTTTTTAGTTAGAAGGGAAGGGATACCCGTTCACGTGCCGGAAAAAAAGAAGAAAAAAAAGGTCTTTCCTTGACACATTTGGCACGCGTGCCACTGGCTGTCCGACACTGCTCTAGTGTGTTGTGGCACACGCAGTCAAATATGTGCCGTTTGGAGAATAGACAAAAATGAACCCCCCCCCCCCCCCCCCCCCCCCCCCAACTCCAGCGTGCAGCAATGGGACACGCACAATCAAATGTTCCACTGTGTAGCAGGAAACATAATCAAACCGCCAGTGTGTAGCGGCGCACACACAATGCCATCAGTGTGTAGCGGCACACACAATGGCCGCCCCGACTCTTCGAGCCACTGGAGTCACTTAAAAGCCTGAAAATAAAAGATGTTTTCCCCCCATAGTTCTATTGATCTGTATTATTTCCCCCTTCACATTCTACCGTTGTTGCCCACCCCCCTCCGGTCTTTTGCTTGCACTTTAGAACATGAGTCTATTAATTCACCGGCCGGGCGGCCTGGACCCTATTGAAAGGCGCGCCTTTTTGCCTCGCACCGTGGCTGTGATAGGGCAACAACTGTGGAGTCATGGAGCCGCCGTGTGAAAAAAAACTGCTATCATCTCAGCCTTAGGTCTTTGCCGGTGGCGTCCGTCCAGTGAAACAGTTTTTGCATGAACGCCGCCAACACAATCGAGCAGAGCCTCAGCCTCATTCTGCTGCTTTCCATCAACCGAAGCCTGACACTTTTTTTTTTTTTTTTTTGTGTGTGGGTGGGGGATGGTGGATATAATAACTTTTGAACACTGGGTTTAGGGATCTGTGGCAGCAGACGACCAATAGTCGGATCTCGGTTCACAGAGTCGGTAGATGGCGCTGAATGGCTGCAGTCACGACACGTTGCGATCATTGATCCGAAACCCGAAAAAGGGGGGGGGGATGTTGTAGAGCAGCGGTTCTCAATCTGTGGGTCGCGACCCCTTTGGGGGTCGAACGACCATTTCCCAAGGGTCTCCTAAGACCATCGGAAAACACATAATCTCTACAGTTATGAAGTAGCAACGAAAATAATTTAGAGATTGGGGGTCGAACACAACACGAGGAACTGGATTAAGGGGTCGCGGCATTAGGAAGGTTGAGAACCACTGTTGTAGAGGAGCAAAATTTTCATGAGATTTGTGGGGTGGGGTGGGTTGTCGTGAAATTGAATGGCTTCATTTGTGGCGAGTCCAGCAACACGGGGATAATTATTCAATTTGTTGCGCTGGTAAGTGGGGGTGGGAGCTGCGAGGAGTTTGTCCACAAAATTTGGGAGATATAAAAATATATTGTTAACGGCTTTTTCGTAACAGGACGACATCGAGATGTTAATTTAGACGCCGCAGGATTGCATCCATGGCATAGTTTAAAATGTGTTTTTTTTTTTATTTTCGTCAAAAGTTGTTAGGGCCACACCGGGTACAGTTCTTCTACCGTACAATACACGAGTCTTACCCCGGCCACACCAGTGGCGGACTGTTTTTTAACTGGTGGTCCAACAACCGGTTACGGGTGGTTTGTTGGAGGTTTGGCGGGGTGTAAAGGAAGTAAACTCGACGAGATCTATGCTAAATGTTTTTGTTGCAGGTGGTCCATAGTTGGTGGTGGTCCATAGTTGGCTGCGGTCCATATGTTGCTGGCGGTCCATTATTTGCTGGCGGTCCATTATTGCTGTTGATGACTGTTCATTGTTGATGGCAGTCCATAGATGCTGGTGGTCCAAAAATTCAACGGCAGCAGTGAACCCTGAAACGTGACACCAAGTGACTATGGTAAATTACATTGAAAGAAGACTTTTGAAGACAAAAAAAGACTACTCAAATGACATACCTATGTAAGCATTGTTTTCTCAACATCAACCAATATAAAAAAATAAATAAATAAAAATTTGACTAAATTATAATTTCTAAAACTGGAAGATTAATGAAATACGTCATGATTCTTTTATTAATACAAATAAAAAAGAAAAATATGTTGACATTGTACTTATTTGATTACAGTGTAAATATTTGATTACAGTGTAAATATTTGGAAACAGTGTAAATATTCATTTTCAGCCATTGATAAACATTCTAAATTTGATTGCAATGTTTAAACTAGAACAAATTATACGCCAGAAATTTAAATATTAACCATTAACGGTAGCCACACCACAAATAAGATCTAATAATACTGAGATAACGGTAGCCATACCACAAATAAGATCTAATAATGCTGAGATAACGATAGCCATACCACAAATAAGATCTAATAATACTGAGATAACGGTAGCCATACCACAAATTAAATATAATAATGCTGAGATAACGGTAGCCATACCACAAATTAAATCTAATAATGCTGAGATAACGTTAGCCATACCACAAATTAAATCTAATAATCCTGAGATAACGGTAGCCATACCACAAATTAGATCTAATAATACTGAGATAACGGTAGCCATACCACAAATTAAATCTAATAATGCTGAGATAACGGTTGCCATACCACAAATTAGATCTAATAATACTGAGATAACGGTAGCCATACCACAAATTAAATCAAATAATGCTGAGATAACGGTAGCCATACCACAAATTAGATCTAATAATGCTGAGATAACGGTAGCCATACCACAAATTAGATCTAATAATGCTGAGATAACGGTAGCCATACCACAAATTAGATCTAATAATACTGAGATAACGGTAGCCATACCACAAATTAGATCTAATAATGCTGAGATAACGGTAGCCATACCACAAATTAAATCTAATAATGCTGAGATAACGATAGCCATACCACAAATTAAATCTAATAATGCTGAGATAACGGTAGCCATACCACAAATTAAATCTAATAATACTGAGATAACGGTAGCCATACCACAAATTAGATCTAAAAATGCTGAGATAACGATAGCCATACCACAAATTAAATCTAATAATACTGAGATAACGGTAGCCATAACACAAATTAAATATAATAATACTGAGATAACGGTAGCCATACCACAAATTAGATCTAATAATGCTGAGATAACGATAGCCATATCACAAATTAGATCTAATAATACTGAGATAACGATAGCCATATCACAAATTAGATCTAATAATACTGAGATAACGGTAGCCATACCACAAATTAGATCTAATAATGCTGAGATAACGGTAGCCATACCACAAATTAGATATAATAATACTGAGATAACGGTAGCCATACCACAAATAAGATCTAATAATGCTGAGATAACGGTAGCCATACCACAAATAAGATCTAATAATGCTGAGATAACGGTAGCCACACCACACATAAGATCTAATAATGCTGAGATAACGGTAGCCACACCACACATAAGATCTAATAATGCTGAGATAACGGTAGCCACACCACAAATTAGATCTAATAATGCTGAGATAAAGGCAGGTTTATGAAATATTTTACCAGAAATGGGCGATATATATTTTCTTTAAAGCGATTATAGCCCCTTATATGAAATTCTTTTTTTTTTCTTTTTTATATGGCACATTTTTAAAAATATACATTGTAATGACGCTAAATGTTGTGTTCCGCAATCATTGCTTACTGTAGAAAACCTAAACATTCCGTGACTGTGAAAGGTTTAGAACCACTGCGGTGTTATGAACAGATCAATTTGCCACAAAGGATAAGAGAATGCGACGTCTCCGGAGCCGGATTTCACTCAGTTCCCTTTGACACTTGGGTTCTCAAACTATGGGCTCAACAACACTTTTTTTTTTTTTCCATGATGAACTTTTGTAGAAATTATACTTTTTTTGGTTGTTGTTGTTGTTGGTTGCTGTCATTAGTTATCTCAGCTGTTAAGAGAAATGGAACAGATTGGTGAGATCATCACAGTTGTATTCTAGTGCATAGAGTAGCTGGCATCCGACCGTCACATCGCGACGATGGTGTAGACTTCGCAGGACGAAATCCACAAGAATTGGGATTATTCTTCTATGATTATAAACTGGTTCCCTACAGCAAATCGCTTCTCTCCACGCCCCTGGGTAGCCCAAAGGAACATCATGTGGATGATACAGCTTGGCACCAGTGGCGTCGCAGGAGTTGTCGGAGTGTTTCGTTGTGTCAATGTTATCCGCCTACGGGACTCCATCTCCGCGTTTGAGAGTTCAGAGTTTCCTTCTCTTAGACCACTCGGCCACCCAGCACCCAGTGTAGAGTTTAAACTTATTTAGGATTTCATACAGCGAAAAAAAAAAAGAACATCTTGACAAAATAATTCACTTTGTACATTAAGTCCTTGGTCAAATAAACATCCCTACCTCCACCCCCCCACCCAAAAAAAATAATAATTTGTGAAGTTGTGTGTTCGACAGTAGAAACAGTTTGAGACCCGTCCTACATGTGGGTTCAGTAGCAACAGCTTGAGGCCCGTCGTTCTGAAGCTCAACAAAAAAAAAAAAATATAAAAAAATTAGATAAATGTATTTTAAAACTATTACCATAAACGCAGTGATATCTCATTGGAAGCACACATGACACTGACTGGTTTACATCACCGGCTCATCCCCTCCCCGTGCCTCTAACGTGCCATATCGTTTAGCAGACCCATAAAATGGAATGGGTTTGTTGGATAACAGTTCCCTTTCCCCCCCCCCCCCACAAAATAACCATTGTTTTGTTGGGTAATGACATTTTGATAAATTATCCCACAGCGACTTAGAAAGATTTTGTCCCCCGCTACGAAATCTAAAGAAAAAAAAACAAAAACCCAACTTTCTGAGCTATGGTTTATGATGGTGAATTTGAATATTTTCACACGCAATATGCGACAGGAACTAAAGATATAGCTAGGATGGCTCGATCTTTCTCTAAATAAGAGAGACACGATTTTGGTCTAAGATAAGATAAGATAAGATAAGATAAGATAAGATAAGATAAGATAAGATAAGATACTTTTATTGATCAAAATAAATGTAAAGTTGTTGTTATTTTTTTTTGTTAAGTCTTGAAAATCCTTGTTGGAGCTTTTCGTTGTTCCGTAAAATTAGTCTATAGCAAGACTTTCGTGGAATCGTTGTGCGAGTTGAATACCTGTTCAGTTTTTGAGTGTGGGTTGTAATTTGGAACAGTGACTTGGCTTTCTGTTTGAACCGAGGTCTCATCCCCCGCCCCCCCCCCCCCCCCCCCAAAAAAAAAAAAAATCATGGACACCCCTTATATCTTGTATTTAGCGGATTTGTATTTGCAAGGGTGGTTGTCATAACTTGCATGGGATGAGAAAAACATAAATGGTACAACGCAAAGAGATACCAGATACGCGTATAAATTAACCGGACATGTCTCAAGACACAATGAGGACCAGGGCCGTGTAAAAGGGCCTGAAGGGGGCTCTCACCCCTTGCGCCAAAAAGTTGTTGTTGTTTTTCTACGTGTCCATTTAGTGCATGTACTTCTTTTAAAGATATGAGGGCTGTACTTTCAAACTTCCGTTTTTATTCGGCCCTGCCCCCCTTCGCCAAATTTCATTTCATCAGATTAATTGTCGGTTAATGGTGATGTCTGAAGGGCCGTCTCTTTCAACTGGACACACACAGTGGTCTATTGAAGTAACGCTGACCCGATCTTGGTCTAAGGAAGACTGACAAGATATTGGTCTAAGTAAAGGTAACTCCTTCTTAGTCTAAGTAAGGCTGACAAGATATTGGTCTAGGTAAAGGTGACAAGATATTGGTCTAAGTAAAAGTGACAAGATATTGGTCTATAAGTAAAGGTGATACATGTGCCACCCACTTCACGGATCTCGTCCAGTCCCTGCCAGTCGAACCCGCGTTAAAGATTTATTTGCCATGGCCATGAGTAAAGAGGGTTTGGGCAGAAAGCTTCCACTCACTGAGGGGGAGGTTTTGCGTCGCCCCTCCCCACCTTGCCCAGTGAGTCATTCGGTCAGGACGTTTTCGGTCAGGACGATGGGATCTTTTAGCTTCGGGAGGTTTCAGTCCCCCCCCCCCCTTACTAGTCTGCCACGCCACGAAGAGGCAAGATCCCGCGTGACACCACCGGATCGCCAGAGGTGCTTGTCTTCGACCAAGAGCAATGGCCGGCATCAAAGCAGACACCCCGCACTAAATATAACCTGTTTAGGTATCCGCACTGAATTTTTAAAACGGAAGTTGGCAAATCTTAAATTTAAATCGTTCTGAAATACAAGAGTGTTTATTTTAAGGGTAAGACTAAACTTTTTTTTTGAATTTTCTTTCGTTAAACGGCATATGCAAAAATTTGGGAAGGACAGTTTGTTCACAATGTAACCAGCTGAACGTGGGCTGCCAATAAGAACATTTTCGCGGAAAAAAAAATTATATGAAATTATTTAAAAGTTGACGACTCTGTCAAAACATGATACTGATATGTGATGGGCAGCATCACCAATGGTCAGTTTATTATCCTGATCTTTTAATTATGAGGGTTTTAAAACATTTTTTATAAATGTCTCTTTTTTTTTTCTTTCTTTTTTTAAAAATAATTTGTCATTTGTGATGGGTTTTTTTTTTTTTGTTGTTTTTTTTTGTTTTTTTTTTTTTTTGTTAAAAATTCAGCAGCACTTTCAATTCAACATAAGTTTTTTAAATGTAACACTCCACACGTGGAAAAATAATTATTTACTACTTCAGTTAATTTAAATCTTAGAATAATTCCCTTGGCGGTGGACAGAGGCTTGGCCGCNGACGCGGGAAAAAAAAAAGGGGGGGCCATTATTGACACGGAGAGTTGGGTTGAGGTCGTGGGTGCGACCCACTTCAACAAATTTGTAACCCCCTTCGGTTCACCAGGTACGACTCCTCGGCGCTGGCATCCGCCGTGACGCTGCTGCGATCACAATACACTCATTTTGTTGGGGGCCCGCCTTCAACTGCCGTCCCGTTCGTCCCTTGAACGAGAAAAAAAAAGGTAAGGGGGAGGGGGGGGGGAGTAGGCTGAGGGTGTGCACCCAAACGGACAATGGTGTGCGCGCCGGGGAAAACAGTGCATTGAATATACATTTTAAAAAAAAAAGACCCTGTCGTTGGTAAAGCTCTCGGCATTCAAGGGCCCAGCATCCCGTCTCAACATGACGGCCAACGGGGGCCATTCAATAGGGAGATCCGTTTGGCACAGGGTGACACCTCTGTCAAAGAAGGTTCTCGGTGGGATCAAAGAGTCACCTCGTAACAAGACGTCACAAACAACACTGTAATAGAGTTAAAGCACTCCGGGACTACCGGGCCCGCCACTCTAGCGCCACCACCCACCCGCCCTCACCCCCCTTTCCACCCCGTGTACTATTAGAGTTTTTCTTTTTTTTTTTTTTTTTTGTAGATTGTTAAGGGCAGAAATTTGAGCGCCTCACGTCGTTTCATTTGTTTCGTTTTCTTCTATTTTTTGTTATTGTTAAATTGTGTTTTCTTGTTTTAAGCAGAAAATATGTAAATTTATTCTCACCCCCCTTTCCACCCCGTGTACTATTAGAGTTTTTCTTTTTTTTTTTTTTTATTGTAGATTGTTAAGGGCAGAAATTTGAGAGCCTCACGTCGTTTCATTTGTTTCGTGTTCTTCTATTTTATGATATTGTTAAATTGTGTTTTCTTGATTGAAGCAGAAAATATGTAAATTTATATGCATACATAATGATTTTACTGATAAAATGATAATAATAATATCACTAGTAATCATTTTAATTTTAAATTAATAGTAATGATGATAATAATAATTATAAGTATATAAAATAATATTGATATAAAATAATAATGGTGATACAAAAAAAATTAATTGCCAAACAATATGCAGAAGTTGCATATATATACCAAATTTACAAGAACCGGTTCTGTAAGGACCGGTTATCACGAGGAAAATATTCCGTTGTACGTTTTAAATTTTCGGATAATTCTACAATCAGTTCGCCAGGCCATTATAGTTTTAAGGACCGGTTCATGATGCCACCACTGAGCACATCAGAACTCAAGTTTGCTTCCAAGCTGTATTAACGAATTGGAGGCCATTCTACTTTTCATTGTCATTGTTGTGCGCTTTCTTTAGGGCGTGAGTGGTGCCTCACCACTCTGAAGAGTGTATCATTGAGTCCAGGTCGCCCCTCTGAAGAGTGAGTTCCAACAGCGAGTCAGCCTCGCCAGTCTGAAGAGTGAGTTCCAACAGCGAGTCAGCCTCGCCAGTCTGAAGAGTGAGTTCCAACAGCGAGTCTGCTCGCCAGTTTGTGACACTTACACTTAAAGGCAATATTTGAAACTTTTCTTTCCTACTCTCCAACTGACTGTTTCCTCGTGATGTTAGTTCATCACATATTTACATAAGCTTCGACAGCCTGCGTTTAGGCAATGTCTCGATATTGTCGAAGACATTTTAATGAACACATCTCTTTGTTCCACTATTTATTTAATTAATGAGTAGCTTTTGTATTTTAACTATCATTGATACAAACACGCTACCCCCCCCCCCCCCCAAACCCAGCCCCTACTACAGTCTGGTGGTCACTGACTCATTTTTTCCCCCAGCGATTTATCGAGAGCATCACGACCCGGATGCTGGTTTGTGCGCAACAACATCGGTTCATAGTATCCCGGACATTGGCAAATCAAGGTCTACAGAACAAGGTCATGGGCAAAGTCTGTTGATAAATACGGACAAGGAAGAAAGAAAGAAAAAAAAGAAACCTACTGTAAAATAAAGCCAAAATGTTTTCAGCTCATAAGTTTTGGGTTTGGAAACTGACAGGGACTGTTACACTTTAAAAAAGCTACCAGTCTTCTCTTAAATACGGGGAAACCCATGTCCCGTAGTAACCACAGGCAATTGAAAGACAATGCTAGGGGTCTAGATCTTTTTTTTTTTTTTTTTGCCCTCATGTTCTTGCCACCGAGAAGAAACCTAGAAAACAGGAACCACTGCTGAGAAAGAAATATATGTCCTTTTCGTTTCCCTAAAGCGTGTAAAACAAGTATAAACTGAATTTTCGACAGTCATTGAGGTTATATTATGATAGTCCCTGATTTCTTTTTCTCTTTTTCCAAAACATTACCCACCTAACATGTTAAGGTGCAACACCTATTGGTTGAGTTTGAATTACTTCATGAGAAAAAGATGTTGTGTCCAAAACTCTTTTTCCCTTGATGGTATGTCACA
>CAXITT010000620.1:448735-466924 GCA_964033795.1 Lymnaea stagnalis | reverse complement strand
CTTTTTTTTTTTTTCTTTTTTTGTGGTGTTCCCCCCCCCCCCCCCCGTTATACCCACTAACTGCAGGAACAAAATGCATTTCCAAAACGAGGCTCTGTTAATCCACACCACTCGCTGACACCCGCAAACAACGGGCTTCACACCCAGTCGACTGCCCCCTCCCCCATGAATGGCCCCGGGTCCCGGGGACCCGCCAAGGTTTTACAGCTCAATAAAACCGTAGCTTTACGCCCGAGCAGTGCAGCACCTTCCAGGGGCGAACACCATTGCGGTCGTTAATGACGCTCATTTCTATACCCGCCCCATCGACGGAGGAGACGATCTCCCCACCTAGAGTCGTGAAGACACCCGTTGTTTGAACCCGTGAGGGGAGACAACTGCTTAATTGGTAACGGGGGCCCGGCCCCGGGATCGTGTTGTACGCAACCACTTAGTATTCCCAGAGTTATCGTTTTCGATGGCCGTACGAGTTAACAGGGGCGTGCCCTGTGCGCCTGTTTTATCGGCGCCGACTTTTTGTTGCTGATTGTTCGCGTATCGTGAGAAAATCGCTGCACTGCTTGTCTGGGTTACCCATTCGGTCTCGGAGTTATGTCCGTATTTGCATGTCGGACAAATCTTGGGGGAGGAGGAGGGGGGTGGGTGGTATCACGTAACACCCGTGTGTTGGAATGTGCTTGGAAAATAAAACGTCAGCAGTAAATAATAGGGGAAGCAAAGTAATAGTGTGAAACGACAGCAATAGTGTATGAATAAAGTACTAGTGTGTAACTGTACCTTTCTTTTTTTCTTTTTTTTGTTTCGATACGAATGTTCTGCATGGTCAGCTCAAGGCTGCGTTAGGTAAAGTATAGTGTTGTCAATGCTTCATTCGCATGCTGAGATGACCAAGGCTATTTTCAACGGTGGGTACGACGTTTGCCTGCCAGTCCTCGTTGTGCCAGGAAGGATGAGTCGTGTCTCTAGGATAACAGGCAGTAATTGGCATGGAGTTCGATGCAGGATTGATCTGTTAATATTTGAAGCTAATTTTTTGAAAAAATAATTCTTCAAATATTTTTTTGTCTTGACTGTTTCTGAATTCTGAGCTGTGTCGGCAGTAGACAACTTTTTGCAAGGTTATATTCTTAGCATAATTAGGCACTATACTTTTACCTTGGTCAGGCATTTCTGAAGTAGGTATATAGTCATGCAAAAAATAACAGTAGGTGTAGTATATAGTCATGCACAAAATCACAGGAGGTGTAGTATAAAGTCATACAAATATTAATATTAGGTGTAGTATAAAGGCATGCAAATCATAATTTAAACGCATATGTCATATGCATATCCATTTATCACATCAAACAAAGAACGTTGTAATATATGAACAGTGTGACCCCTAACCGAGGTGGACTGAAGTGGCCAAGTGGCATAGGGTGGCCAAATGGTATGGGACTGGAGTGGCCAAACGGTATGGGACTGAAGTGGCCAATTGGCAGGGGACTAGAGTGGCCAAATGCGTCAGGACTGGAGTGGCGAAACGGCAGGGTACTGGAGTGGCCAAATACCAGGGTACTGGAGTGGCCAAATGGCAGGGGACTGGAGTGGCCAAACGGCAGGGTAGTGGAGTGGCCAAAGAGATAAACTTACAATGAGACAGTGTCAACACAATGAGACAATATAAAAACAATGCGCCAGTCTTAACACAATGAGACAGTCTTAAGACAAACAATACATTGAAAGTACACTATCCAATGAAACCAGCTATTAAGAATAGATTTAGAGTTATTTAAAAAAAAAATATTGATCACACCATAACTCAGGAAAGAAAAAAAATCATTTTTTTAAGAAAAAGGACTGGGCGAAGCGCGGGTTGGGGGTAATATACTGCAGGGGGTGACCACCCTGTCGCAGGGCTCAAGGGTCATCAAAATCATTAATTATCCTTATATATATATATATATATACAGTTGACGCCAATATCATATATATTTTAATGGGTTACAAATTACGAAAAAAATAATATTAAAAATAAAAAATTGATTCAACAAGGCTTTATAATTGTTCAATGACATTAACCAACCCCCCCAACCACCCCATCCCCACAATGCGTCATACAGTATCCATTAACTGGTCTAATAATATAACAATCCATTTAAGGATGAGAGTGATAAGGAAGATGGGTAAAAAAAAAAAGTGTGTGTGTGTGTGAAACAAAAAAAGNGGAGGACAAGAGCTCGGGCAAGGGATGGCACTCGTGTCCCAGTGACACGCGGTGGATAACATTTCAACGCCATTAAAAATATAGATCGCTTCAGACAGGCGATGAGATGTTAAAGGGGGGGGGGTGTTGAAAAGGGTGGTAAAGGGGGCAGGTAAGGGGTGTATAAGGGTAGTAAAGGGGGTTAAAAGGGGGGGTGTAAAAGGGGGTGTAAAAGGGGTGTAAAAGGGGTTAAGGTGAAGTAAAGGGGGGTGGTAAAAAGGGGGGCTGGTAAAAGGAAATAAAGACGGTGGTAAAAGGGTTGGTGAATGGGTTGGTAAAGTGGGTGTGAATGCGTTTTGGAGGGCGTTGTAAAGAGGGTTTATACGGGGGGGGGGGTGTCTTTTTCCTAGTTTTAAAACGAGACTGTTTATAGTCTACCAACTGAGCTCAATGGAAGCCACCAATAGCCAAACAAATCAAAACTCACATCCTATGATTGAAGTCTCCCCTCCGCCCCCCCCCCCAACCACCTGCTCCACTTGGATTCCCCGTCCACTGTTGTCATTTTTTTCTCATCAACACGTAATATTTGACTTTATGTATACACAATTACAGAATTAACATTTGTTGACAAGTTGCGCCATTCGTATAAAAAACGCCACAAAGATGACCAATTTACCCGATTCTCTCTCTCCCCCCTCCCCTTTTTTTTCCCACCACACTTTTTCTTATCTTTACTTCTTTCTAACTATCTTTTTTTTAAAGCATAACCCGTGTCGTGTGTTTTCGTGAGTTGTCGTGTGTTTTCGTGAGTTTTCGTGTGCTTTCGTGAGTTTTCGTGTGCTTTCGTGTGTGTCGTGCAGGTTTCCTCTATTATTTTGTGGGTAGGGGTGGGGTGGGGGTGCATTCTAGATGTATTTTCGTTAGTTTAAGAGGGGGGGGGAGGGGGGGGAAATCCTACTGTTTCAACATGTTTACGTGTCTAAAAGATTTTTTTTATTTGGTAGAATATGTANTTTAACGTTGACTAATTAAAAACGAACACCGTCTTCTCCGTACAATATTCTCGTTCTTAACTTCTACACGTTCTCCGAAGCGCGTTGATATTTTCCCATGAGATACTTTGACAGTGGCCCTGGGGTTAGGATTTCGGGGGTGGGGGTGAGGGTGGGATTTTTTTTTTGGGGGGGGGGAATAGAAACATGGTTAAAGATTCCCTTCACGACGTCATCGCTCAACACAGATCCCATGCAAAGTAGCCTGAAGACGTGTGGCACCCCAGCCCTGCACAACTGTGAAAAGTGTGAGCACTGCCTGGCCAGTCGGTGCGCGCGGCGCAAAGCATTATGGGGAGGGGGGCAGTTTAGAGGCACCTAGAAACTGATTAGGGTTAACCCCTCCCGGGGTCCGGTTACTCCCCCAAATCCGCAAGTTTACGGCTCGTGATTATGGAGCGATGGCTTCCCGAGCGACACGGTACCGGGGTAAGGAGCGTGGGATGAGCCGAGGGTGTTGACATGAAAATCACCCTCTCCCCACCCCCACCCCATCCCTCATCCCGACCGCTACAGTTCTGGCCTCGTGCGGCAATCCGAGATAACGTGGCCCCCACGTCTAATGAATGCAGATTTCAATTAGACCTGGCCCTCTGCGAGCCCGAGATTTGATCCCACGCCGATGCCTGCAGCCGATAACTTGGTCCGGGATGATGGTGACCGGTGCCCCGGTTGACCCTTAGACAATAGACATAGGAAGTGCATAGAGCTTGACCTCAGCCGCGTCGGATATTTTATTAGGTTTATTACACTTTTTTTTACCCTGGCAAAGAATAATAACTTAATGCTTTATTGTCCACTTAAGACTATCACGTGATGACCCTCCCCCTTACAGACTATCACGTGATGACACGCCCCCCCCCCCCAACACATACCAGTTGGATAAACGACAGTCTCGCCCCGTGATGCATCTTCCCGTTATTGGGGTTTGATCCGATTGTCCGTCCAGTTTGGTACTCTATGACAAAAATCTTCACATGACCAGGCTTCAGAGATTGCATAAAGAATACTAGAACTCATTCCAAGATCAGTTTCAATCATGCCAGTTTCAATCATGCCAGTTTTAATCATGCCAGTTTCAATCATGCCAGTTTCAATCATGCCAGTTTCAATCATGCCAGTTCCAATCATGCCAGTTTCAATCATGCCAGTTCCAATCATACCCCTTTCCATAATGCCATTTTCAATCATGCCCGTTTCAATCATGCCCGTTTCAATCATGCCTGTTTCAATCATGCCAGTTTCAATCATACCCGTTTTAATCATGCCCGTTTCAATCATGCCCATTTCAATCATGCCAGTCTCAATCGTGCTCGTATCAATCATGCCAGTTTCAATCATGCCCGTTTCAATCATGCCCGTTTCAATCATGCCCGTTTCAATCATGCCCGTTTCAATCATGCCCGTTTCAATCATGCCAGTTTCAATTATTCCAGTTAGAATTGTTCAAACAGTCTAAAATTTAAGTTATCAATAATCAATGAACAAATGAACAAACTGGTATCCACCAGACGGAAATTTGATCGAATGGAAGTTTGGTCGAATCTTTTTTTCCAGTTCGCACGATCTAATTTTGCGTCAAATTTCTTTTCGAACGCATTATGTTGTTTTGCTATGTAATATAGTGCGTTAAAAAAAAATAGAGAGAAATTTGACGAAAATTTTAACGAGTGAACTGAAAAAAAAATAATTCGGCCAAACTTCCGTTCGATCGAATATCCGTAGATCGATTTTCCGTCGTCGAAATTTCTTTCAAAACAAATTTCCGGTAACCGTATCAACCACTTTGAAAACAATTGATCATAGTGATTTCATCAATATGAAGGTAACCATTGATCTTATTTCAATTAAAACCATTCAACATTTGGACGATATGATAGGGGCACTAAAAATTGTCTTAGACGATATGAGAGGGGTCCTCAAAAGTGTCTCGTACGACATGACAAGGGTCTTCAAAGGTCTCTCATACGCTATGACAAGGGTCCTCAAAAGTGTCTTAGGCCCCCCCCCTCCCCCAAGAGACATCCGTGCATTTGCATTGCGTCATAGCAGTGAGTTTTGTGGCTTGAACTCTAGAAACAAAACCGTCCCCCGTCCGTTACCTGAGATCGTTTTTACTGTAGGAAAAGCCACCTTTGTTCTCCGTATTTCTTGACGCGGAGATCACTGGGAATTGTTTTAGCGCAGCCTCACCCACGTGGTACGGTCCCAATATTTGACGCCGTAATTGCCAGTGTTTGGAGACAGTTAAGGTCTCGGGAGATATATCCCCCCCCCCCGCCCCTGAAATCTAACTATAATGAGGGTCGAGTGAAAGAGGGTATTAAGTACTCGACTTTCAAAGTTCTTTCAAGCAATAAACGATGTAATCGAACCCCCCTCCGGTAGCTATAGCTTCCACCGTCGACGTCCGTTCCCTCCTCGGTGGCGATAGACNTGGGAATTGTTTTTGCGCAGCCTCACCCTCCGGGTACGGTCCCAATATTTGACGCCGTAATTGCCAGTGTTTGGAGAAAGTTAAGGTCTCGGGAGATAAATCCCCCCCCCCCGCCCCTGAAATCTAACTATAATGAGGGTCGAGTGAAAGAGGGTATTAAGTACTCGACTTTCAAAGTTCTTTCAAGCAATAAACGATGTAATCGAACCCCCCTCCGGTAGCTATAGCTTCCACCGTCGACGTCCGTTCCCTCCTCGGTGGCGATAGACAGCAGAGGCAATTTTCAGCTTCGACCGACCGGACGGTCTACTGTCGAAGCTTTCTGAAACCCGGCTTCAAAGAATCCCAGGAGTGAAGAATATAATATTGAAGGGAGGAAAAAGGGGGGGGGGGTGTGCGGTCCTGGCCTACCAACAATGATAATGTTGTCAGTGCGATCCAAGTGGATCCCACGTGTGACGTGGGGTGGGTGGTGGTGGTGGTGGGAATTGGGGTAGGGGCGGGGTCACCCGTGGCGCCAGGGTATTATTAGCGAGCTCCTAATTTTGCCTAAGGGTTCCTAGAGTTTCACAGACTACCCCAAGGGAGATCTGTAGCAGTCCAGACTCATGTCCCCTAACAAAACACTGCTAGTGCAGACGAGTAAATAGAGAATCCTTGGGGGGTTGGGGGGGGGGGGAGGTTTAAAAAAAACACGAGTCGTCTATGGTCTCTACGTATTTGACATTGTTTCACTAATGATTGTGTGACTGAAATCTACCCCAAGGGAGATCTGTAGCAGTCCAGACTCATGTCCCCTAACAAAACACTGCTAGTGCAGACGAGTAAATAGAGAATCCTTGGGGGGTTGGGGGGGGGGGAGGTTTAAAAAAAACACGAGTCGTCTATGGTCTCTACGTATTTGACATTGTTTCACTAATGATTGTGTGACTGAAAATTAGATAATAATATCAAAATGTTGGATCGTTAGTTAATTCTACAATTGCTATACTCCAATAATGCATCCATTGTTACAAGAAATTAGAAAGTGCTTCATCACACAACTTTCAGTAGAGAAACAAAGGTTTTCGCCCTGGTATTTGCAATGTCTTCGTTAGCGCATCACACGGAGAGAGGTTTGCGACTATAGATCAACACGGTCAGAAAATAACTGGATTGTAAAAGACGTGCCCCTTTCTAATAACAGTAAATGACGAAAATTCTCACAGGATTTTATGCGTAACATATTTAATTTTTTTTTATATGTCAGTGGCAGGTCACGAGGGGCTGTTTATGAAAAAAAAAAACTGTTAAAGAGAGGACAAGGTGTAAAATACGGGGAGAGGTGCATAATTTATCAATATGATTGCAGACGGCGCTTCATGTAAATGCTTAACTGTATTGAATCTTCGTAGATGCATTTCGTGCGTACGCGATCGATCAAGCGCTCGACGGGTCAAGCAGCGAATTAGAGCGCATCATGGTGCGCAACGAGAGCGGGGCGGACAAGATCCTTTGGGGATTATAGTATAACTAGATGGAGCCCGACAAACATTGGCGACAGCAATGCGTGAACTTCCCATCTACTAAAGTTACTTGACAAAAACGTGAACTCAAGTGACGCACATTTAAGAATGGCAATTTTGCAAAAAGGGAAATTTTGCCACCCCCCCCCCCCCCCCCACTTTTTTTTTTCATGATACGTCACTGCACACTTTTTATTTCACGCTCATGAACTATATTAATATTCTCATGTACCAACCACTTTTAAACCGAATTTTTGTACACAATACTTAAATTGAGACGATTTCATTTCCGAAACGAAAAGAAAATATTACGTGACCAAACGCAATTGCGTTATTAAAAATAGATATAGATCATTTAGCGTAGTTATCGGGAATTATATTTTGCGCGCTAGTGATCTCATTATTGAACCACACTCTGCGGCATATCTATATATAGCCTGCTTGGTGGTGTTTCACCTTTGCTTGCGAATTATATATATAGATACATCGTTACTTGTTACATCTAACGTTTTTATGTATTCATTTAGAATGTAAAAGAAATACTAATTAATTTTGCTAAAATGTATCATTTAGCTTTTCCCCACTGGACAAGCGTCACGCATTGTTTGATGGATTCAAAGTCACCACACACAAACAAAGGGTCTCAAAGGGTGAAACTAAAGAAAGATGCAAGTTAGTACAATATACAACGCAAATTGAAACTCTCTGCAAATTATCAGCACAAGGGGGGGGGGGTTGGGGGGTGTCATCGTTGCGCCAGCTGACCAAGGTATCAAAGATTTGAACCACGAAAAACGTAACTGCCAAATGTAACCAGCGAAACATATCTTTACATTATTAATTTTTTTTTTTTTAAATTCATTTTACACAACTGAAAAATCAATTTAAATTAAAATGAAAAAATTAGTTTAAAAAAATCAATTTACTTTTTTTCCCCCCAGCCTTTTCTTTCTCTAGTAACTCATCTCACTAAAACTTCTCTTGCCTGTGCCACCGCAAAAGGCCGTACCTTAATTTCGTCTTCATGAAAACAGATTCAGTTTCTTTACATAAATCAACTCTAGAGATTGTCGAACATCTGAGATGCTAATCCTTATGAACTCAACAATGGAGCCAACAGACGCCGGCCATTAAAAAAACAACCAAAAAAACAAAAAAAACAACAACAACACAACTTTATTCTATAAGCCAAATATGATATCTCAGGGGGAGGCGGATCCAGATAGGTTGAGCCACTTTGGCATATTGGGGTCAAGGCTGACCAATCACTGAGATCAAAGTTTCTATTCAGCCAGTGAGTGACAGCAAAGCTTGCAGGTGGTAGTAGGCTACGTCACGACGTCATCTCGTTCTTAGGTGTTTTCTAGACATTTCTGGTGAAAGAACAATAGGCAAGTTGGTTCATGACCACCCCCTCGTCTACTCCTCTGACCTCTAGTATCTACATGGCCAACTCATTCTCCTGATCACGAGCCCACCTCATCTACTCCTATGACCTCTAGTATCTACATGGCCAACTCATTCTCCTGATCATGAGCCTACATGGTCTACTCCTCTGATCTATCTGAGAAATCGGTATGCCCCATTCTCCATAATCATGAGCCCCCCCTCCCCTGTGTTCTCCTCTGATCTCCAATATCTACTTGACCACCCCACTCTCCTGATTCCCAACAGGACCCGGAAACTATCAATAGTCTCCACAAGTGGGGGAGCTCTCTACATTAAGATATCGCGAGCCGGCGGATTCCAGAAGAACGATTCCTTTAAAATGAACATAAACGAGGCCATTGCTAAGATTACTCCATCAATACTATCCAATTACGATATTAAAAACCACAATGCGGAAAAGACGAGATCTTTATAATTCCACCCCCCGCCCCCCCCCCTTTTTCTTTTTTCTCTTTTTTTTTTCTCTTCACTCACTTAGTAAGAGAATTGCGACTTTGGGACGAGACCAGAGCATAAATGCTCATTTGTTAACGAGAGTTGGCCGCCATGCTTTCTTTCTTTCTTTTTTTTTTTTTTTTACTTTTTTTTTAAAAACGTTGCTCCCCGCAGGCGAAAAGCAGCATCTCAGGATTAATTAAGTGTGAGTATCGCGCTTGTTGACAGTTATTGGGGTTTAATACCCGCAATCCACTTTGATGTACCGAGCTAAGGGGAAACAATCCTATTTCCAGGATTTGAGAAAATTAAGGGCAGTTAGGGTTTCTTTTAGGCGGTGTTTATGGTCCGACTGGACTCACTCGCCAGGGCCTGATTATGTGCTACACGAGTTTTAGGGGCCTTTGGGTATTTAAAAACAAATATATATATATATATATAATACATATAAAACATAAAACTACCTTAAATATTGCTCTTCCTCTTCGCTGTTATTTTAATCGTCTTACTGACAAATGTTGCATATATCTAGACTATAGAGCAGCGTTTCTCAACCTGTGGGTCGCGACCCCTTTGTGGGTCAAACGACCCTTTTCCAGGGGTCGCCCAAGACCATCAAAAAACTCAAATACTCTACAGTAATGAAGTAGCAAAGAAAAATAACTTCGCGGCTGGGGGTCACCACGACACGAGGAACTGTGTTGAAGGGTCGTGGCATTAGGAAGGTTGAGAACCACTGCTCTAGAGGGAAAGATTCGTTTTATTTCCTCTTAAATATAAAGATGATATACATTTTGACAATAATATGATAAAGAGGATCTCTGCCAATACAATGCTTTTAAAAACAATAAATGATTGGTCGTGCCATCAGCAAATTGAAACTGTTTTAATGGAATCTAATCAGTTTTTAAAAATTTGTATATATTGAAAAAAACACAAATATCATTCACAATGAAGACAAGTATGATATTCAGCCGGGCCTCAAAATGGACCCCTTTTTTTTCTAATTCAAATTTCTCATTCAAAAAGCTGATATGAACTGAAATTCAAATCACCATAGAAGGACCATATGTGAGTGTGATTACCTTAAACATTTCATACAAAACAAAACAACAACCCCATGAAAGATGACATACGAACCTAGGCACATTTATGATTAAATCAAATACCAATGTGTCAATTTCAAATGTATTTTGTTTAGAAAAAAAAAAAACCTAATAGATTTTATCATGTTCGAAACACTGTCCGGTAACGAAAGGTCTTGCAATTCTAATGTTCCTCTAGTTTCAAGGGGTCAGCACGATCTTTAAGGTAGCCGCCGTTAGGAACGAGTTGAATTAACTAATTACTTCTTACTCATACTATATCTTGATTATCAGCCCTTAAACAGGTAGCAGGTGTGAAGTGGCGACTCGGTGAGGCTTGTCACAAGTACCTGTCACAAGTAGCTGTCACAAGGACCTTTTGGTCGACGGGTCTCTTGACAAGTAATTACGGTAATGCTAGCGAGGTCTCTTATCACAGAAGAAATCCCGTAGACCACCATTTTTTTTTAATACCGGAAGTAAATCTTTGACTCGCGCTTGCTCACTTACAACTACTACCTGCAGCCCTCTCTCTCTCTCTCTCTCTCTCTCCGCGTCTTCAAAGATTCTCATTTGCTGATGGCTTAATCCTTGAACAGGACTGATTTCTTCTAACTGGACCCCCCCAACCATTGTCCTGGTGCACGTTGGAACAATCACCTGATCAGTATGGCGAGCCACTACAAGATAGGGGTGATTAGGCCCTAATCAGCCATGAGTGCGCCACACAAATTAGTCCACCAATTCTCCGCGCACGTGTCTCGTCGCTTCGGCCTATAAGGGAAAAAAAACCCTTGTTCACCTGTGCTCTCCAAAACGGTTGTATTGTCCTGCCCCCCCCCCTGCCCCCATCATATTTATGTCACAACTTTAGTGGAGTGTCTTATTTTTAAAAGTCAATCAGACGGGATTTCTTTCTTCTTCATAAAAGTTTTTTGTTGTTGTTTATTTGATACAAGAGTTAATGAAAGAGTAGGAACAGTAAATCAATGGAAACGAATATCTCTTCAAAGATCTTAATTTAAACACTCATAAAATTATATACGGAATAAATCGAACCACCTACATTGTGTTGAATGGTGTGTGATGGTGTGGGGTGTGGGATGGTGCGGTATGGTGCGGATGGTGTGGGATTGTGCTGGTGGTGTGGGATGGTGCTGGTGGTGTGGGATGATGTGGGATGGTTAGGGATGGTGTTGGTGGTGTGGGATGGTGTTGGTGGTGTGGGATGGTGTTGGTGGTGTGGGATGGTGTTGGTGGTGTGGGATGGTGTTGGTGGTGTGAGAGATATTGTCCAATTATGTCAGAGCCGTAGCTATTGTCACTGAATGCCCCAATGTAATCAACAATTCTCCCCTACAGATGTACATTATCGATGTAGAATACATTGTCGTTAAAACATGTAATATTTAGTGATCTTAAATGCACGCCCATCATCAAAATTCACAACTCTCTATCTGATCATTTAACAATCAACCAATGTCACTTACGTTTTCGCTAGATAAAATTCCCGATGACTGAGCCAACTGAGATTGTAAAAAAAAAAGAAAAGAAAAAAATACTTCGAGTGCGTTTGGTGCGCAATATTTTCTTTGTGTGTGTGTGTGTGTGTGTGTGTGTTACGGAAATAGTCTCAGCTTAATTATTGTGTTATACATCTGAGGTGTAAAAGGTGGTAAGACATGAGAGTATTAATATGGTTCAGTTGCGGTGGCGTACCCGAAAAGTGTTTGAGGGCTGCAGTCATAGGGAATCTTATAAATTATGGTGCGTTACTTGAATGCATGTTTTATCATGGGACTTTAGTGGGTGGGGAGGTACACCCCGATCCGGCCGCCATTTTTTTAGCGCTCTATAACCAGTTAAAAATAAAACACACAAAAGTTGATAGAAGAGGGAGAGGTAAGCCTGAGAACATCAATTCATTTCATTGAAATAAACTTATCCTTTAAAAAAAAAGGCCTGTGCAACATACGGCCCGCGGGCCGCATGCAGCCCGCCAGCATCCACTCTGCGGCCCGAGAAGTAACGAAAAAGTTCTTTATTATTATTATTTTCGTAATAGCTTTCCTCCCTGTCCTATTTTCTTTCGGCCAGCACAAGTCTTGTCGTATTTTCTTTCAGCCCGCACACGTTTTTCATAAAGTTTTTCAAAAAACAAAAAAGTAACAAATTTAAAAAAATGAATAAATTTTTTTTAAAAATAAATAAATTTAAAAAAAAATTAAATTCAAAAAAGGATACAACAATAAAACAACAAAACAACAACAACAACCAAATAAATATTCATAATTGCAACTGTTCTCCGTTGGCCTCAAATGTCTGAGGACGAAGAGCTTCGCCTCCCACGGTTAAATCTCTCACCACCCGAGGCACGGCGCGGAGGCGCTGGAATCACGGGAACAGATTTCAGCCATGGGCGCTCCCAGCAGGTCCTTCCTTCCCCTTGGCCGTGCCGCACGTGCGCGACCGTCCCACGCCATTGAGGGCCGTGTTGTTGTCGCCCTGGGAGAGGTTGGTGTGGCAGCTGAGGCGATTCTTTCTGCTGGCGGTGACGCTGGTGAAGTGTGTACGACAATCTGGCGCGTCTTAGGGGTCAGCGCTGTCGGCGGTTCACGTCGAGCGTTGAGGGTTGGGAGATGATCGAGCGAGAAGAACAAGACATTTGCAAGAGTTTGTGTTGCCAGTCATTTTTTTTAGTTTGAGGTTTGATTTGGTTATCGTGATTTGTTACATATATATATATATATATATATATATATATATATATATATATATATTTTTTTTTTTTGTGAGATTTTATTTTTTTATTGTGATTTGTTATATATATATATATATATATATATATATATATATATATATATATATATGTATTATTATTTCAGACAATTTCACTCTCTAATTTTTTCGTTAACAGCACAAGTTCGATTTCTTAAAGAAAAGATCAATGTGGTTTTAAAAGTAAAAATAAATAAATACAATTAAATGCAATGATTTTTAAAATAATTATTATGAAGAAATTTAAAAATTGGTTAAAACAAATATCGACCCCCCCCCCTTTCTGGCCCTTTACAAAAGTATAGAAGGGGGGTGTTATTAAAACAAAAATTGCCCTCCTCCTGGCCCTTTACAAAAGTATAGAAGTGGTGTTATTAAAACAAATATCGCCCCCCCCCTGGCCCTTTACAAAAGTATAGTAGTGGTGTTGTTTAAACAAATATCGCCCCCTTCCGGGCCCTTTACTAAAGTATAGAAAGGGTGTTGTTTTGTCATAAAAAATATCGCCCCTCCCCCCCGGGGCCCTTTACAAAAGTATAGTAGTGGTGTTGTTAAAACAAGTTTAATAAGTCTTTAGAATTAATCTGGTTCTCTCCCTGTACTGTGAGGTACACGGATTTTTTTTCTCTTCAAATGTTTAAAATATCATATACTGAAAGCCAAATGCTAAATGTTTAAGATAAACATGCATTAAATTTCAACTTAAATCACACTACACAATATTAAACTGTTTAAAAATAATAATATTTCCAACACACCATGGATAAGTAGTTTTCGTTTATTCTCTCCGTCATTTGAAATATAATTAAGAAAATTCGTTAAGCTCCAATCACTTTGGTGTTACTTTTCCCGTCACGCCAAGGGATACACTGGTGTGTGATGCGGCATCGTTTTGTCGTATACATACTTTTTTTCAATGTTCAATATTTAACAAGAAGTCTAAAAGTTATTGAGGTGGTTCTCATGTTCTATAATGTCATGCGACACACCATGGACAAAAATGTGGACTTTGAAGGAATATTATAAGCTAATTAATGCTCAACAAAACTTGAGAATCTTTGATGACAAGATGAAACGATTCGGCCTTCAATCGGTTGGTCGACTCCGGGGGACTATTTCTGAGCCGCAACCAATCAGGTGAGCTAAGACAGTGGACCGTATGGAGATGGACTAATCAAATAGTCATCCCACGACCCATGGAGTCCCTGCAGCCAACGGCGAGCATTGAAAGCAAGAAAAAGGGCAAAAACTCTCTAATCAGCCCGACCGGATCTCCCCTCCCAAATGAACAAACACAAATGAAGATTTGTGAACTAGAAATTTGCTTACTGCCTGGGGATGGACGGGGTGGGAGGGGGGGTTGGTGGGTGATCAAATTAGGAGCGCCTTCATATTGGGTCAGAGTTTGTTCAGGTGGGGTGGAGGTGGGGGAGGAAGTGGGGGGGGGAGGATATTTGAAAGATGAGATATAGAGTGGTCAAGGTTTGGACTTGACACGAAAGTCGGAAATGACACAGGATAGCTGTTCAATATTTGTGAATGCATGGTCTTTTCGTTGTCCACCCACCCGTTCATCTATGGACAGAGTGTTTAGAAAGACATACAAAATAAATATAGTACATGTCTTTCACTGGTAAGAGACACAATTGAAAAATCAACATTACCCATGGCCTCGAATACCAGTATATGTCTATCCTTCTCAGTGTCTGTCTCTGCCTCTAAATGTCTGTCTCTGCCTCTGTCTGTCTGTCGGCCCCTGCCACTCTCTGTCTGTCGGCCTCGATCTCCCTCTGTCCCTGTCTCTGCCCCTCTCTGTCTGTATCTCTGCCTCTCTATCTCTGTCTCTCTGTGTCTATCTCTAGTTCGAACTTCGCAGATAACGTAAATTATTGATATTTATTTCTTTATCTACGACATGGAAACTAAGAAAAATGATAAATATTTTTTGAAAATGAAATCCCGGGAATTTCGAAAATACCGGTTTCCATAAATCCATTCCCGATATTTTCGAGCATCCGTTATGGTCCGTTATTCCAGTATTTTCGAGATTCGGAATCCCGGATTGCAACCTCTCGTCTCTACCTCTCTTTGTCTGTCTCTGCTTCTCACTGTGTGTCCCCCTGTCTTTCTATGTCTGTCGGTCCCTTCCTCTCTCTGTCTGTCGGTCTCTGCCTCTCTCTGTTTTTCGGTCTATGCCTCTCTCCGCCTCTCTCTGTCTGTCTCTGCCTCCCTCTCTGTCTATTCCTCTCTGTCCGCCTCTCTCTGCCTGTCTGCCTATCAATGTCGAGTTCCCCGCCCCAACATTTCAATCTCCCCCCCCCCTCCCCTCTCTCTACTTCAGTACCCAACATATGTTTCGATATGGATCCACTATTTTTAACCTTAATATTAGTCCTTAAGTAGCACTCGCCCTATAACCTACACACGCGCATGCATTACATATTTTGTAAATATTCAATCTTGATAAATGCTAACGAAATGATTGAATGGGTTCCGACAAAAATCTCCATTGTATTCAGCAATACTCTCTAATTAGAAAAGGAGAACCCTGGATTTCGCTCCCTGATTGGGCGCAAGGGGGGCGGCACCTATAAGTCCCTCATCTTTCACGGCCTACCGGTTCAACGGGAAGTAATTCGCGCCAAATAGACTCACCGCGCGTGCACTTTGCCAATTTAACTTCCGCTCGAGCACTTTCTTGTCACAGCAATTTCCGCGAGGGTCACGTGCCTCTCCCACTACCTGGAACTTCAGTCGGCACGTGCGCGGGGGTTGAACAGAAAGGGACCAGAAGCGGCGTTAGCAATTTTCCGCAGAATCTCGCCATATGGTAATGATGATGTCGAAGCTGACGGCCCTTGGCCTGTGACGTCAGTTCTGTGGCTGTCGTGTCCCCTTCTTCAAACTACTTTTTTTTTGTTTTGTTGTTGTACCTTGTTACAGCTGCGGGGGTATTTGGTTCAAGCCGACCATTTCGTCTGTCACCCTTTTGGCTTTTCATGACTTATTTCTCCACCAGCCCTTGATTTGAAGTCGCGCCGGGGTGGNAAGACTTCAGTAAAGTTGTTAGACAAATGAAACTACAAGACTTCAGTAAAGTTGTAAGACAAATGAAGTTACAAGACTTCAGTAAAGTTGTAAGACAACAATGAACCTACAAGACTTCAGTAAAGTTGTTAGACAAATGAAACTACAAGACTTCAGTAAAGTTGTAAGACAAATGAAGTTACAAGACTTCAGTAAAGTTGTAAGACAACAATGAACCTACAAGACTTCAGTAAAGTTGTTAGACAAATGAAACTACAAGACTTCAGTAAAGTTGTAAGACAAATGAAGTTACAAGACTTCAGTAAAGTTGTAAGACAACAATGAACCTACAAGACTTCAGTAAAGTTGTTAGACAAATGAAACTACAAGACTTCAGTAAAGTTGTAAGACAAATGAAGTTACAAGACTTCAGTAAAGTTGTAAGACAACAATGAACCTACAAGACTTCAGTAAAGTTGTTAGACAAATGAAACTACAAGACTTCAGTAAAGTTGTAAGACAAATGAAGTTACAAGACTTCAGTAAAGTTGTAAGACAACAATGAACCTACAAGACTTCAGTAAAGTTGTTAGACAAATGAAACTACAAGACTTCAGTAAAGTTGTAAGACAAATGAAGTTACAAGACTTCAGTAAAGTTGTAAGACAACAATGAACCTACAAGACTTCAGTAAAGTTGTTAGACAAATGAAACTACAAGACTTCAGTAAAGTTGTAAGACAAATGAAGTTACAAGACTTCAGTAAAGTTGTAAGACAACAATGAACCTACAAGACTTCAGTAAAGTTGTAAGACAAAAATGAAGTTACAAGTCTTCAGTAAAGTTAAAAGACAACAATGAAGTTACAAAGACTTCAATAACTTATTCAAAGACTCCAATTTATGTAAATCCTTGAAACTTGAATAATTTTATATTTTGCTTTCATAATGATAATGATAAAAAAAAATAATAGAATCGCTAATTGCACAATTTTGTTAAAAGCAGATCTAGATCAGTTTAATGACGTCACATTTCTTGTTTGTGAATGAAGGGGAAGCCATAAAACAAGAAATAGTGCAATTAAAAAATACCAGAGTTTGTGGTGGATTTTTTTTTTTCGTTACAGGGGTGTTTCCTTGTAGTATCTACATCAAGGAAAATAAGAGTAGAGATGGATAGTAGGGTTTGTTAGCAGGGTTTGTTAGTAGGGTTTGTTAGAAGGTTTTGTTTGTAGGGCTTGTTAGTAGGGTTTGTTTGTAGGGTTTGTTAGTAGGGTTTGTTAGCAGAGTTTGTTAGTAGGGCTTGTTAGTAGGGTGTGTTAGTAGGGCTTGTTAGGAGGGTTTGTTAGTAGGGTTTGTTAGTAGGGTTTGTTAGTAGGGTTTGTTAGCAGAGTTTGTTAGTAGGGCTTGTTAGTAGGGTGTGTTAGTAGGGCTTGTTAGGAGGGTTTGTTAGTAGGGTTTGTTAGTAGGGTTTGTTAGCAGGGTTTGTTAGTAGGGTTTGTTAGTAGGGTTTGTTAGTAGGGTTTGTTAGCAGGGTTTGTTAGTAGGGTTTGTTAGTAGGGTTTGTTAGTAGGGTTTGTTAGTAGGGTTTGTTAGCAGGTTTTGTTAGTAGGGCTTGTTAGTAGGGTGTGTTAGTAGGGCTTGTTAGGAGGGTTTGTTAGTAGGGTTTGTTAGTAGGGTTTGTTAGCAGCGTTTGTTAGTAGGGTTTGTTAGTAGGGTTTGTTAGCAGGGTTTATTAGCAGGGTTTGTTAGCAGCGTTTGTTAGTAGGGTTTGTTAGTAGGGTATGTTAGTAGAATTTGTTATTAGAGTTTGTTAGTAGAGTTATTTTGTTGGCTTTGTTAGTAGAGTTTGTAAGCAGAGTTGTTAGTAGAGTTTGTTTGTAAGGTTTGCTAAAGTAGTGTGAAAGAGATTATTATTGTTTCTTTAAAATCCATTTATCGGCATTATATGTATTTTTTTAAAAATTGATATCCTATCTCATGATTGTACAGCCCGTGTCTCCTCTTCGAAAATTAGTGCTCTTCCCAAAGACACAATGTTAGTTAGCATAATATATAGAATTCTTGCTTGCTGTGAAACGCCTCCTCTTTCGATGTGAACTCGATCATCAAATGTCGGATATATATTTGTCCGAAAGACGAAATGTGTGAAAAAAAAAAAAAAAAAAAAAAAAAAAAAAAAAAAAAAAAAAAAAAAAAAAAAAAAAAAAAAAAAAAAAAAAAAAAAAAAAAAA
>CAXITT010000620.1:363018-434190 GCA_964033795.1 Lymnaea stagnalis | reverse complement strand
CTTTAAGAAGTAAGTATGTTTTTATTCAAAATAACTTTTGTTTTATTGGAAGTGTGAAGTGTTTTAATGGAAATGTGAAATAATTTATAATAATTTTTTAATTAAAAGTTTTTTAGGCCTAGGCCTAGGCTAATTCAAGAATATAATCAGGTTTAGGGATACATTTTAGGGTTAGAGTTAGGGATACATTTAGGGGTTCAGGGTTAGTTTAGGGATACACTTAGGACATAAGTTCGTGGGTCACGATATCCAAGATGGCGGCAAATCGGCTACTGTCTTAACTGTAATTGTAATGAAAAGTTTGGCTGCGGCTATTCGGACCCGGTATCAGAAGTGGATACTTCAATTTTAATTCACCGCAAAAATTATTATTATTCACACTTCCCATAAAACATTTCTTTTGAATAAAAAATAATTCTTAGAGACCAGCCCGCGGCCGCCATCTTGGATATCGTGACCCACGAACTTATGTCCTAAGTGTATCCCTAAACTAACCCTGAACCCCTAAATGTATCCCTAACTCTAACCCTAAAATGTATCCCTAAACCTGATTATATTCTTGAATTAGCCTAGGCCTAGGCCTAAAAAACTTTTAATTAAAAAATTATTATAAATTATTTCACATTTCCATTAAAACACTTCACACTTCCAATAAAACAAAAGTTATTTTGAATAAAAACATACTTACTTCTTAAAGGTCCTCCGCTACTGTAGTGGCCAAAATTGAACAATATCGTCGTCTAGAATGGCGTTGAAGACTTAAAAGCCATTCACTTAATACGTTGATGCCACATGTCCACATGAATACACATATACAAATCGAGCATGTGTCTGTGTGTGCCATTGTGGCGCTTGTTTCTCTCTTTTTCAGATTTCCACAAACGTTCAATGCTTTGGGTATTGGCTATTGGCACCTGAGTTTGGATCCAAAAACTTAACAGAATGAATGACCGTTTGATGAGTCAATCCTGGAGTGGTGCCAATTGCATTATAAATATATGCTCTCCATTGATCTGACATGACTGTTGTGCCCAGCAGGATGTGTGCTGTGATTATCGGCATAAGTGTAATGTGTAGCTGCTGATCTATCTTGTACACAAAACATGAAACACTCACTAATCTCCTGACAAATGCCTGCAAAGACCCATTATTGTGGCGAAACTTGCCCGACATGATTTTTTTCTGCATGTAAACAGACTCTTCGATTTCGACTGAGATTAAACATGACTTACCGGTGTAAATATGTTAATTTTTTGATGGATGAAGCATGAATGGATCCTAACACATGTGTTTTGGGAAATAAGGCCCATTAGACACCCCTGGCACAGAGTTCTACTCCTTTTCCTGCCCTCGGGGTACTTTTCGGTTGCTACTGACAGAGCGGTCCTTTTCACCATTGTGCATCCAATTATGGTTTATTTGAGCTGGGTGTTACTGAGAAAGTTGTCTGCATACTTATTAGTTATTTTTATTATTCTCTCTCACAAACATTTTAATGATATATTGTGTAAAATTAGCATATGTACTCAAATGGGGTGCTTATCCCCTGAGGCATATTTAAAGGCTCTATTTTTTTCTAAAAATTCATAGAGGTCATCTCTATCCAATTCAGAACCCCTAATCCAAGGATTCACAACATTATCGTAAACATAATCATTTTTATTGTCTTCATTACTTTCCTGATTGTTTTCATCAGTGTCAGATTCACTGCTAGAGAGCGAGAGATCAAGAGGGTTACGTCCCAAGAGGGTTAACGAAAAAGCTTTCGGGTGACCAGTTCTCCTACCAGCAATGCTGCTAGTTGCTAGTACATGAATTTCAAATATCCTATAATATCCTAGTCCAGAGTTTCCCAAGCGTTTTGGAGTCACAGCACCGTTGCTGCTCCCACGTCTTTTCAATTTTGCTCTTAGCCACATTCTTTGTGCACTGTAAAATAGCACTTTCTAACAATCTAATCCATTTTTGAAACCTTATACTTATACAAGAAGACATACCTCATTAACTTCACTTGACTCTATCAAAACAATATTTAATTGATTACAGCATAGACACTGCACAAAACCAACTGCTACTTTAATAAGTACAGAGTACCAAGTAGGTTGGAGAACTAGTGAAAAATACCAACTTAATTATAAATGGCTTGCAATAAGCCCATTAATTTTTTAACACTTCAGGTTGCAGCAGGACACAGTCTGGGAGCCTCTGTCCTAGTCAATTACATGCCATAATAAACACATATCTTTACATTTTCTCTTAACACCTAGCATCATCCTAATCCCCCTTCCAATAATAAATATTAGTATCTTGATCCTTTGAATGCACTTTATATAAAGATAAATCCAGCTAGTGCATGTAAGAAATATCAAAAGACTGTATTGGAATGGTTAGTTTCACTGATTAGGTTAGGGTAAAGTCTTGCACATTCCTAATTTAGTTAAAATTAGATAAAAATCCCTAAAAAATCTAAATTTCCTTCTGACATATTGAGTGCATTTTTGCTGTAAAAGAAATAATTAAAAAATGCAAAAGAGCTATTTAGATGGATTGCTTCTTATATTTAGATTCATCTGTCGCTATAGCATACATTTTTTTGGTTAAAATCATAGTAGTAATAATCAAGAGTTACATCTTGCAGGTTAGAATTATATTACCATTGATCTGTGACAAAAAATCTTATTTAAATTTTTAAAGATTCACTACTGTAATGCAGTTGTAGTTAAAATCTTGCACTGAGCTTGACGGGACTATTTTGAAGGTTTTCTTTTGTTCACTTAACACCACCTCCCTAATTCCAATAGTGGTTGGACTTTAACTATTTAATAGATTAAATAAACAAAGCTATTCAACTTTCCCTTAGAGAACCATGAATTTTTTGTCAAAACACCCATGCAAGCATGGCTGGTGTAAAAGGAATGAATACACCAAGTGTGTGATTAATTTTTTAGGTACTTTTTATGATGGTAACTTTCAGGTTAAAATTGTTCATAGGATATTGTCTTCATATTAATGCAAGTTTGCGCTCTAATATAATAGTTTCTGTCTTCTACTAATTAATGAATTATTTTACTTCCAGGTTAAAGTTGTTTTCACAGAGATCACTTGAAGACCCCCATCACTGTCAGAATTCACAGCTGGTCTTATGATGAATGTGCAGGAGGAATCATGACATGCCATGACAATGACTGGTCAACATTTTACTTCAGGTAAATCCAGTCCTTTTTATGCTATTTATTTTTCATTACCTATGCCACTAATTTAAAAAAAAAATAATTTTTGGCTTTATTTTTTTACATTTTAACTTGATGCTTGATTTATCACACTGGGTAATAATCTTGAGGTAACTTTCCATTATTGGGATCTTGGAAATTTATTCCCAATGGATCATAAGCCAACCACAATCTTAGTTTTGGCCAGGAAAACACTGAAAAGTGTGTAATCTGCTTATTAGTGTACTCTTTCAGTTTTGGCTGGGAAATTATTTTAAAGGTTTTAAAGGTTTTCATCGAAACCTTAAAAATAATTGCTTATTAAAAGACTTAAAACTATTAAACATTCAGTATTATGTATAACAGCGACTCACTTCACTTTTCTACATATATATACCGTAACCACACTGAACAGAATCAGTCACACACAGACACAATCTTATTGTTTTCTATAATAGAGTCAATGTACCTGGTGAAAACCTCCTGTGACCGACTCAAAGGCCCACTTGTACCATTGAAATATTTTTTGTGTAAATAGGCCTTTGAATAGGGATCTACAGTATATGCTGATTTTTGATTTATAGCCATGTCTAGACTTAATTATGTGTTGATCATTCCAAAAATTCAAATTAAATAATTATAATAATAAGTATGCCGCTAAATGCTGATCATTAGTAGGGCCCTGGCCTGTTTCACACATCCTTTCATTCAGACATCATCATCATAGGTGCTACAGCCCATCATAGGGGCCTGGTCTGCTCGTCTGCTCTACTACATCCTCCCTTTTAAACTGATCCATGACTTTACACCTTCCAGGTGATTTTAGTCCTTTACAACTCCATCCATATCAGTCTTGGTCGACGGATGAGCCGTTAACCCCTAGGCTTCTGTCTGTAGATCACTTTTGCTGCTCTTCAATCTAATATCCTCTCAAGGTTTCTTTCCCAAAGCAGCCTGCACCTTTAAATTGCAGCAACTACAGATGGTTCCGGTACTGAAAATGTTCATTAGGAAATTGCATCAGCGAGATGTCGAGCTAGTACATTAGCTCTTTATGCCCTCCCCAAAGCACACACACCCTCACTCCCCAAGCCTGAGTTATCAGGCTGGGAAGCGGAACGTTGGAAATTTCCCTTTGCCAGGACAGCCCTAGCCCACACTCACTCCACTGAGTACCAGTGGAGGTCACCCCAGCACAAGGACATCCAGTAGGCCGGTGACACTTCTCTCACAGCATCAGGAGTCGGGATGATGTATTTACATCTTAAAATCTTACCCTGCCCATCCCTGGGAACGCCCGACGCCATTCGATACAGATTTCTACAGTGGGTTTCTACCTTGAAACTAATTTACCAGCAGCTGAAACGAAACTGTTGCCTAGGTACAACTACTTTAACTGCTATGTAAATAGAACCATTGGCTTGAGTTGCCACTACTCACCTCATGCCTCGTATCCTTAAAGGGCAACATGTAATCATGCTCCCTACCCTGCTGTTTCTGCCGTTTTATTTCCAGCTGCAGATTTTCCACAGCTGGTAGCCCTTTAAGTGCTTCCATTTTCGGCAGATACTATGCACGCTCTTTGTCTGCCAGCACAGGCTCACACAATAATGTTGGTTTTGGTCCCAGTCTAGCCCTAGGGGGCAGCACCTCTTTAGCCAGCAAGCCACTACAAACTTGTCAACCAGAGCCCAGGGGATATATATACCCATCCATCATTATCTAACACTGGACTGTATATTTTTCTGAACAGGTTCTCTTCTTTTGTCTGGCTGTTTTGCATTACCATTGGTCTTATGATAATAAAAGTTGTGTATAGGGCCATCGTAGTTTTCCTTGAGAGATTTCTGCTTCCTAGTTGTAGCTCGTGTAGGCCGAAATAAGAAGAATGGTCTGCTTTTATCCTTTCTTTCATCTCTGTCATTATTTCATCTGTCTCTCTTGCTCACTCACTCTCTCTCTGGTGTGCTTGTTTACTTTGATTTTGTCACCTGTGTGTCTGATATGTGACATTAACATACACTTTGTATTCGCTTCATTTACCTTTAGAGGTAACTCTTCTAATTCATGGAATGCTTAAATTATATCAATGCTGCTTCTCCCCGGTAAAGCTATGTTGTCTGCATATGCCAGGTACTGCACTGGTTGGGCTTTTTAAAGTTGGTTGGTGTCTTGATGGTTGAGATTCTGATACGTTGTTTGTGATAGTTCATCCTGTGCTCACATGTATGTTTCTCTGGAAGTTGTTTGTGATAGTTCATTTGGTGCGCACATGCATGTTTCTCATAACGCTTTCTAAAGGGATGTTAAATAGGATACATGCCAGTGAGTGTCCTTGACTCAGTGGCCCTGATTAATATGAAAGTTCCTCAAGTACTCTTCCTGTACTTTGATTCTTTTTTGGAGGTAGCCATCGTCATGTATAAACCAGGTAAGATTGTTAGAAACTCCAAGTTTCTATAGTTAGAAACTCCAAGTTTCTATTGTTAGAAACTCCAAGTTTCTATAGTTAGAAACTCCAAGTTTCTATAGTTAGAAACTCCAAGTTTCTATAGTTAGAAACTCCAAGTTTCTATAGTTAGAAACTCCAAGTTTCTATAGTGCACTTTGCAGATATTTCCTGTCTAAGCTGTTGTGTAGTCCACATATGGTTGGTGTATGGGGATGTTGTATTCTTAGCATTTCTTCTGGAGACATCTGGTGGTCAAAATATGATCTGTGGTGGGTCTATTCTGTCTGAATTCAAATTGATAGTCACCTAGAATATGTTCAGTAAACCTTTTCAGTTTTCTTGCTATTAATTTGTTGATGATTTTGTAGGTTACATTAATTAGGAAGATTCCTCTGTAATTTGAGCATTCCAGTTTAGATCCTCTCATGTGAATTGAGCGCAGTACCCCTTTTTATTTGGCATTTCTCTTCTTCCTACCAAATTCTTGATATGAAGCTCTATATTTGTCTATGCAGTTCGTTTTCACTTAGTTTTTTAAGTCCCACAGTGGGGCTTTATTATTTTTCATGGTAAAGATCATACTTTTTGTTTCATAGTTGGTTGGCTGCCCAAAGGGTACAGTTCTTGTGGTAGTTTGTAATCCTCATGGGCTCCACCATAAAAGCCATATAGCATCCCTTCAAATTGTTGTGATCAGTTCCTTATCTATAATGCTGATCACTGATAGGATTCCTAATAAATGCTGCTAGTTGTGCTGTATGCATGAATAAACAAATCCATGTCTTAATTGAAAGTTATTTTATTTTGTAAACAAAATGTGATAATTACAGCATTTTTATCTTCCCTTATTATAGTATAGGCTATATTTTAGAATGAAAACCTAAAAACATGTTAAAGTTTAGACTGTAGTGATTTGAAGAAGTTGTTTACCGTTTGTGCTGGTCGTCACTGTCCATCATATACATTTGCCTTTGTAAAACATATAACATGGTATAGCTTAAATTTCTTTTAAAACTTTTTCACAGCACTCCCATGTATTTCCAAAAATCTTGTTTAATCTAAAATTTTGTTTATTAATGATCGGGGGGGAGGGGGTTTAGCCAGCCTTAGTAAACAACACGACTATATATTTTTAATTTTCTGAAAAGGGGATGCAGCGTAACAATGCATCTTTTTTCAGGTTTGCTCAGTTCCTTTTACCTAACCTGATTGTTATCATTTTTAATATTTTTTTGCTTGTCTCACTCTCTCAAACTGCACCAAGTTGGGTGTCACCTTGTGATGTTTATGCATAATGTGGGGGTGTGTACATAAGGTGGGTTGTACGCCCCACATTGGAAAACAATTCCATTATCCAAAGAGATGTAGAATAGATTAATTATGTAAGCCTACAATATTATAATTCATCATAAAAATCACCTTTCTCTTCTAACTTGTAACATTAGTGTAAATCATTTGTTCCAATGCAAGTGAATAAAAAGCAAAAAATTATAAAGTATGTCATTCAACACGGCTCCTCAGGAATAATCATTCATTTTGATCATCCTCTAAATCTTAATTTACTGTAGTTACTGCAGTTATTAACTCTAAAAAAAAACAGCAGATTTTTCAATTTGTTGATATTACAACTATCAAAGTGTCTCATTGGTGTAATTTTGTAAAGGTAAAGGTAATTGCATGCTCTTATATTGATATTAGGTGATGCTCTTTAATTGATATTAGGTGTTTGTTCAAAATATACTTTCCAAAATTTATTTATTATTATTTTTAGGCAAAACAAAACATTTTTGAGTCCACAAAAAACATAGCATCACAGCTTTACAAAGAAGGGAAAAAAAAAATTGTTTCCAATTATATTTAAAATATTAGTTAAATTTATATTTTATATTTGATTATCATATACTCAATACTACTAATACTACAACAAGTATTCATTTTTTAAAAGAATAGACTCACTTTGTGGACACCGTATCAATCAAGGAAATAATGTCACAAAAAGTCACAATTATAATTTAAAAGAAAATAATTTTCAAACATATGCATGTAATTATCACTTAAAAATTATTAGTAAGAATTTAATAAAAATAAAAGCTAAGACAAAAGGTACTTTTTTATTTTTTATTTTATATCAGAGATATCGATCAGATTATCTAATCGGTCATCCAGATGATGCATATACATTCTTGAAAACAATTTCTTTCTTTATTAAAACATAAAATGTATCACAAACAAAGGATCTGATATATACTCTGACCCTTTTACCCTTGTTTTGGAAATGCAATTTAAATTTTGTTTGTTATTGTAATGTTGCAGCGCACATGTAAAAATGTCAGACTTTAAAGTAACCGGTACATCGTCAAAGATAAGATAAGATTCTGTTATTGATCCAAACAAATGGAAATGTTTTATGATTGCATTGTACAATTTCAGCACATATAAAAAAACAATTTGAACACAAGACATTTGTAATAAATTTTTCACTAGCAGCCATTCAGTGAGTTCTCTTAGCCTTATCAGGGACTTATTAGTTCTTATTAAGATTTGTGACTTAAGGGGGAGCATGCTGGTAAATTCGTACAGATTAGGGAACAAAAGAATTTTTGTATTTTTCAGTCCTTGCCGTGATGGAAAGAATTCGTACCGAAAGGACCAATCCTAAGTATCTGTGATGAAGAGGGTGGGTTGTATCATCCAAAATGTGTTTAATTTTAGAATAACATCTTTCTTCAAATAGTTCTTCCAGTGAAAGATGTTTAGTTTGTGTTATGTTCCTAGCTTTCTTGATAAGTTGGTTTATGTGGTGTTTAATATCAGACGTTGAATTCCCACACCAGCAGGTAATACTGAAATTAAGTAGGCTTCCAATTGTTGAACTGTAGAATAAGTTAACGACTTGTTTGTTTACGCAAAAATTGTACAGTTTTTTGAGGTAGAACAGTCTTTCTGAATTTCTTATACAGCATTTGGCCGTGCTCATGCCATGTTAGCTTATTATTGATGTGACACGTAAGTACTTATATGCATCTACTTTCTCTACACTTTGATTTTTTATGTTGAGATCTGTAATCTGGTGTTCCTCCCTCCTGAAATCATTTCCTTTATTTTTGAGACATTCAGCGGGAGAAAATTTTCATCGCATCAATTGATAAATGATAAAGCTTGTTACTAAGTTGCAGTATAAGCCTTGAGATATCAAGCCAATGATGGTGGCATCATCAGCAAATTTTAAGATTGGAACGGTGCCGTTTGAGCTTTGAATATCATTGGTATATATTGTATACAGTACAGGGGAGAGAACACAGTCTAAATGTCATAATGTCCTTATGTTCCCTAAAGTGTTCATTAATTGCTACATTTTCATGATGCTGATACAGTTCTTTTTATTTTGCATTAAGGAACATACGAGTCTCCCAATTTTGCACAGCTTGTCTCCTTTATTTTCAGTATCAGAAACTTTTTAGAAACTCAGTATGGCCATGAATCTGTCCTTAGTCATATTTCATCATATAAGGATTCCCTGGACCACAGTCTTGTAAAATAAGTACTGTATTCATAATAAATCCTCTTAGTTGATAAAATTCTTCAATATTGTTATACCAATTTTATAAAACAGAAAGTTTCTTTGGTTCATTGTCCTGCACATTGCATATGCAAAATATATGCAACCAAATTTGCAGTAAATTAGAGTTTGAAAAAGTCTATTTGCTTTTGAAATATCCTTATATCTCTCTTGTTTAAACATTCATCAGTAGGCAGTATGCTTTTTATGTCTGGTCTACATGTACAAATCCACTTTGAGCCCCACAGTCATTGTCATCGTAATCATACTCATCGACATCTGCCCATCATAGATGCTGTCAAAATATATTTAAATTTAATTAATTTAGCTCAAACACAAAATTTACGATCTAAATAAAAAGACATCAAAATAGAAAAAAATCTGCCTCAATTACTTTTAATTCAACTTTCAATTGAAAAGGAAACTCCGCTGATTGTCTACACAATAATAGCCATGGATACAGCATTGTTTACATTTGACTTTGGGCTAACTGAAAAATAATAATATAACAATCATTTTATAAATACACATTAGTTTAAGTTAAAACAAATAAATAATGCATTCTATTTTTTATAACCATTTGCGAATTTTATACTACCATGAAGAAAGCTAATAATAGGGCTAAGAAGTAGGTATCACAATATTAGTTGAGTAGAAATGAAAAATGTAAACAAAACTTATTTACTATTATTATGAAAAGGGTTGGGAGGCATGTAATTAATGTTAGATGAGACACTTTTTCAAGGTCACTACACTTTACTGAGACGTTAGCATGCCTCAAATGTGAAATAACCGATATTTTTTTTAATGCTTTTTCTATAAGGGAATATGGGAGGTGGTGATATGAAACCTTATTGTGTGTTCAGATGGGGAGTTGGGCAAAAATGGTTGTGAAGAACTGCTGTAAGTGGTGGGGGTTGTACAATATCTTAACAGTAATTATAATCATTGGTCAAAACTAACACCCCTCCTTAGTTTAAAGTTTAACTTTATTTGAATAAGTTTGAGAACCACTGTGCTAGTGTGTTAAATGTGAAGTAAATTTTGATGGGTAAAAGAGTTCGAAATGATACTAATCAGAGGCGTAGCGAGGATGTTTTGCCCCTGGGGACAAGATTTGAGCCCAGGGATAAGGTTCATTTTATAGCGCCCCCTTTTCTTATTTTCAACTCTCAAACCAGTTATTTTTATCAAAATACAATCAAAGCACATTTTGGCGCTCCTGGACATCTGCCCACCCCCCCCTTTGCTACCCCTCTGATACTAATGCACATGCTAAATTTTTATTAAGCATTCCTTCATCAAGAGCTGTAATCATTCTTCAACAGGAATGAATGTTCAAGAGCAATCACAAGATGAATAGTCGAGAGAAACCACACCTCAACAAGACATGTTATAATGATCTTCCATCTCAGAAATCAATCCATTAAATTATGACAACTTTGGACAATAAGGTATGTGAAATTTTACTATGAAATGAATGAGCGTGATAAGTTGGGCCACCTGGGTATAGCAAATAGTAAATGTATAGGAAATGTTCAACATTAATACAGCAAAATATTTGGAAAAAAATATCTTTACCGGCATAACAATCGGTCGACTATACTACTTTAGTGAAAACTTGGGCTTAAACAAAAATAGTAAATATAAAATGAGCAATAGTAATTATTATTTAAGATTTTATTAAATATAATGAAACGAGCAATAGTCATTGTTACCTGTATTTATCAAATTAAAAGATGAATCAAATTTCATAGTCATTATAAAAAAATATAATTATTTAGAGCAGTGGTTCTCAACCTTTCTAATGCCGCGACCCCTTTATAAAGTTCCTTATGTTGTGGCGACCCCCAACCATAAAATTATTTTCATTGTTACTTCATAACTGTTATGATTCATAATGTAAATGTCTGATATGCAGAATTCATTTTCATTGTTACAAATTGAACATAATTTAAGCATTAATCACAAAAAACAATATTGTGAAAATTAATTTCTGATTACAAAGAAATTAAATTTTGTCTTGAAGCATGGTGTAGCATGGATAGCAGTCTTAATTTGAATTTAACAACAGTAAACTACTTTGCTACATTTTGCAACAGTATGCTAAAAGCCAAAATCAGTGCCAAGGTTTAGATTGTTTCTTTCTTTCTTACCTGATAAGAAATGCTCAGAACAGTCTTTGCAAGAGCACAACGAAGATGATCTTCCACAACAAGTCTTCTATCCTTAGGCTTGATTACCAACAAGCTGGAAAACCCTGTTTCACGAAGATATGTTGTTGGAAAGGAAGAGGAAAGCGCAACTCTCAGACTGAAAAGGGTATGACTGCAAACACTTGATCCAGAATTTTGTAACTGGCATTGTAGAGAAATCATTTCTCGCTGTATCGCTGTCAATAAGTTCAATGAACTCCTCTTGTGTTGACTTAGGAAAATCTTCAACTTTGACTGTGAATGGACTTCTGGCAAGTGCAAATGGGGTGTGAGGTAGATTTGGAAAGTACGATGAAATTTCGTCAGTAAGCATGTGCAAGTGTTCCTTCACAGAATTTATCATTGTAATCCCTTTGTCTGGTTCAATGTCATGAAACAAGATAATATGGGCAACGTATACATTTTATCTTCATCCAATTTTTTTGACCAAAGCTGAAATTAAAATTTAAATGATCGCATCTTTTTATGGAAATTTTAGATGTTGCATTTGGTCCTTGCAGTGATAAATTTAACTCATTTAAGATGGCGAAGATGTCAGCCAAGTAAGCTATTTTCTGCAGTTCACTTTTATCACTAAAAAGAGCTTCGAACTGCTGTCTTGCTTTCTGATTTAAAAAAGTTTTGAGTTCATCACGAAGCTCAAAAACACATTTTAAAACTGTTCCTTTCAACAACCATTTAATTTCGGTGTGAAATAGCAGAGCATTGTTCGACGCATCACCTCGCTGCACAGTCGAATGTTTAAAGAACTTACGACACTTTTGGTTACTTCTTTTAACTCATGTGACAGCTTCTTCGTAGCTAATATTTGCTGATTAATCAATCAGTAAGTTCCGATGACTTTTTGTGACTCATTCAGTATTAGATGTTGAATCCATATCGACATCCTAGCATAGCTGGAGCACCATCTTTGCAAACAACCCAAACCTTTTCCAAGAGATATTATGATCTTTCAGAAATAAACCAACTCTGTCAAATACATCACGTGCAGAAAAGAGGGTGCTGGGTGGCCGAGTGGTCTAAACTGAGCAAATCTCAAGTTGGTGGTCTGGAGTTCCATTCCAGCCAGAGCCCAGTCAAGCTAGAACACCACCAGCACCCCGGGTAGATGAGACTCGTTAACCTTGGATGGCAACTCATCTAAGAGAAGGAAACTCTGAAATCAAAACCCGGAGATGGAGTCCCGAAAGGCGGATAACATTGATACAATGAAACATTCCGGCAACTCCTGTGACGTCACTGGTGCCAAGCTGTATCATCCAAATGATGTTCCCTTGGGTTACCCAGAGGCGTGGAGAGAGGCGATTTGCTTTTGGGAACCAGCTTATAATCCTTGAAGTATAATCCCAGGCCATGTGGATTTCGTCCTCCGAAGCCCACTCCATCGTCACATTGTGACAGACGGATGCCAGCAGAAAAGAAACTCATCTTAAAGTCACCATAATTAATATACCTCACATAAACTAGTAACTGAACAGTTTGCAACGTCTGTAGATTCATCAAGCTGGATACTAAATATTGGAAGTGGAGGAGATTTAATTTCCTGGATTACCTGATCAAGAATCTCAACAGACATGTCATCTGTTTTTCTACGGACAGTGTCGTTAGATACGGAAATTGCACTCAGCTTCGAAACCAATTCGTCTCCAATCATAATGAAAATTTCTGACATTTCTGGTTTTTTAGCATGTCCAAATCAATCGGTTCCTAAGAGCATCAGCATCGAAAATGTGTGTTTTCCAATGGTCTTAGGTGACCCCCATGAAAGGGTTGCGCAAGGGTGTCATGACCCACAGATTGAGATCCGCTGATTTAGAGGATAACCTTTTAATTATAATATCTGAAAAAATTTCATGACAGTCACCATGGTCACCGTAGCCTCCTAGTAGTATTATCTAACAATGTAACAGTCATTATTTTTATGGTCTTGTCCCATCCATCCCTGTAACTCTGGCAATCCCTAAACTTCATTCCACTCAGAACTGATGCTTTTATATTTCCATGCTTGGATTCCCAACTGCAGTAGATCTGAGAATGAAAGATTGTGCTATTTGCAAGGAAAAATGCTTAATCTAACATTTATTAACGTTCATGCTCCCATCAAAGATATGGAAGGTTGGGAAAAAGAATCCTTTTATGAGACACTTGAAAAGATCTACAAAGAGGAGCCATGACATGATATTAAAATATTGAGTGACGACTTCAATGCCAACTATTGGCAAGGTAAAGTCTGCATAAAGAATTCAATGACAATGGGATCCGACTCATAGACTTTCGAAGTTATTTTCTTTACAGTCAATCGTCGTGGTTCAAAGGTCTCAAAAAATATACATACATAAAGTTACTTGGAACTCACCAGATTGAATTACCCACGTTTTAATCAATCGTTTTAAGGATCAGACATACTAGATGTAAGAAGCTATCAAGGAGCAGATGCAGGCTCTGACCATCTACTTGTAAGGGTTAAACATAAGCAGAGAATAAGCATTATTCACAATGGCCAAAATCAAAGAGAAAAGTGATTTACCAAAAACTTTCCAAAAATGATTTAACTAGTAGAAGCATCACAGGAGGAAACGGGAAAACAACATAAATGAACAGTGGGATCTGGTTAAAAAAATTCTGTGAAAACATCAGAAAATCAGAAAAAGTAGGAGGATTGCAGCTATTAAACAATAGAGTAGGCTGATTTGATCATGAATGCAGACAGACCGTTGAAGAAAGGAACAAAGCCAGAGGAAAGCCATAGAAATGTGTAGGAAGAAAAAGAGGGCATGGGGAAAAAGCTAAATGAAAAAGAAGACTTATCAATGGAGGGAACATCAGAGTAATGTACATAAAGATAAAAGATGAAAAGATTGGATACCAAGCCAGACCACAAATGTGTGAGAGCCAGAATGGAAATTTTGAGGACATAATAAGTGCAGACAATAGACAAGATGAAGATTATCAACCACCAAATGGAGGACCAGACCCTTTAATAAACTAGTCAACTCTAGAAGAAACTTCAGACGTAATCAATTCTATGAAAAACCACAAAGCCCCTGGAGAAGATCTCATCACAGCAGAACTTATAACTAAAATTTGTCAAGAAGAGAAAATTCCAACAGAATGGCAAACAGCACTAATAACCCCAATACACAAGAAAGCTTCCAAACTTCAGTGCACAAACTACAGAGGAATCTCCCTATTAAATGTTACATACAAAATACTGACAAAAGTAGTTGCCAAAAGGCTACAGCCTTTCACTGAAGAAATACTAGGTGACTTCCAATGTTGATTAGACAAAACAGATTGACTGATCGGATGCCTATTAGAGAAATGTTACGAACATAATATCCCAGTACATCAACTCTTTTGGCATATGACAGCATCAAAACCAGGTTGACATGGCTATTCTCGACTTCTCAAAGGCCTTCGACACTGATCCACACAGCCTTCTTCTACATAAGCTCCACCACTATGGCATTACGGCAACCTTCACTCCCGGCTCTCAACATTCCTAACACAACGTACCATGCAAGTAGTGGTAGACGGTGTCCAATCAGGGAAAGCTACCGTAGACTCAGGAGTTCCACAAGGCACAGTGCTGGGCCCCCTTCTCTTCCTCTGTCACATAAACATCTCAAGTGAGGCTGTTTGCAGATGACTGTCTTGTCTACAGAGAGATAAACGGCTACGATGACCACAACCATCCCCAAACAGATTTTAAGTGCTTTATGAATTGAGCGGACAATTGGGGCATGAAATTTAATGAAACCAAATGCTACACAATGACCATCTCAAGAAAAAAAAACATCAACCTATATGTACTCACTAAACGAGACAGTTCTCCAACAAGCATCAAATAACCTAAAATGGTCAGCCCATGTAAACAAAATTTTTTTAAAAAGCCAACTCCACCCTAGGTTTCATCCGAAGAAATCTGCGCCACGGCCCAACTTACTGCAAATGAAATGCATATCACTCACTCGTCCATCCACTACTAGAATATGGAGCGAATTCAACGTACCCCGGTGCGTTTTATCGCTATAGACTACAAATCCACCACTTCTGGCCTCATCACTGGCCTCTTTAAAAAGATCTGACATCCCCCCCCCCACCCCCAAAGATAGACGAGAGGGACTCTGCCTGATATTCTTATATAAAGTGGTCATGGGACTGGTTCCGATGATCCCAGCAGGCACGTACCTCACTCCACTTACTAGAATATGGAGCGAATTCAACGTACCCCGGTGCGTTTTATCGCTATAGACTACAAATCCACCCCTTCTGGCCTCATCACTGGCCTCTTTAAAAAGATCTGACATCCCCCCCCCCCACCCCCAAAGATAGACGAGAGGGACTCTGCCTGATATTCTTATATAAAGTGGTCATGGGACTGGTTCCGATGATCCCAGCAGGCACGTACCTCACTCCACAGAAGCCGGGTAGACTGATCAGAGCAAAACGCTCACTAAACACTGACAATCCCATAAAAAATTACACCCGAAACATTAGCAAATGCTGCAAAGTGCCTCAGTGCACAACAGTGCAGTATAAACAATCTTTCTTCCCACAAATAATAATAGCATGGAACCACCTGGACAATGCCACTGTCGACATCTGTCAAAAGCTTCAAGGCTGCCCTGGCATCAGCTAAGAGCTGTTAGAATAGCAACATCATACCCCCAAACAGATGCCAGTACATGGATGCAGCAATGAATACAACCAGAAGCAGAAAAGAAAATATCTTTATAAGACTGATACATAAAATAACTGAAAAAACTTTTGCTTACGAGGTTCAGGGAGAATATTCAAAGGAATTTCAGATTAGACAAGGCCTAAGCAAGGAGAATCACTGTCACTTGGATAGAGTTATAAAAGTGGTTCTCAACTTTCCTAATGCTACAACTCTTTAATACTGTTCGTCATGTTGTGGTGACCCACCTACTACAAAATTATTGTCGTTGCTACTTCCTAACTGTAGAGTATGTGTGTCAATCGACTCCCAAATGGGTTGAGAAGCACTGAGTTATAAGAAGTATACACATTGACATCTGAGGAAAACCCAAGACCCGCTCTCTACTATCAACCCCTTCAGTATCTTGCATATGCTGATGACTTTGTCAGCACTGTAAGGGAAAAGTAGGAAACATATATCAAAAAAGTTTATTGAATTAGAAGACTTTATAAAATGGATTAGCTATCGAATTTCTAGTTTAAAAATTAACTCAAATAAAATTAAAGCACCCAAGTTCACCCTCGGGATGATAATGCTTCGAGCATAAAATCACTATAAGCAGGGTTTGAAAGTCATAAACTAAACAATAAATTATGTAACTAGCGCTCAATCAAAATATTTATTTTAATTTCGCTGTATTTAACGACGTAACAAAAGAAGAGATGTAACGATAAATGTGATTAAACATATGCTTGAATTTATTTGTATCGTATTATAATTGACAATGAACGATAAATGTGATGAAACATATGCTTGAATTTATTTGTAACGTATTATAATTGACAATGACTTTCATAGATTTAAACCAATTCGTTCTTTTAGCTTTAAGTATGGTAGCAATTATCCATTTGAAGGGTCCAAGGGAAAAACCAGTGATGTCAGTTTTTCAAAATTTCTATGTTATCTTTCTTTTGGATACATTGCATTAAATAGAATAATATGATACATAGGTCTAACTAAAAAAGTAGCGTAGTCAATAAATAAATACGTAGGCATCTTGATATTTTCATACTTTTATTAGGAATTTTCAAAATTTAAATTCAATTTTCTCAAAACCTGACACCACTGGTTTTTCCCTTGAGCCCTTCATTTGGGAAAGATGGGCATAGATAAGGAGAGGTTATTGTACCGAGAACAAATCTTAGTTGATAAATATTTCTTTTATTTTCAGGTGGCGTTCAAGGATTGAAGACAGACACTATGAGGGAAGACTCAAATCTTCTTCAGTTGGCGCCGAACAATTCAAGGCAAAGAGTATGAAGAAAAGTCAATATCTTATATTGCTTTTAATAAATAGATGGTGCTTATTATTGTATGTGAGGGAAAGAGAAGATATATGTACATTGCTTCAATAAATAGATGGTGGTTAACTAATTGTATGTGAGAGAAAAAAGATGTTTAAAATAAAAGAAAGAAAAACATTTGGAAGTTTTTTTTAATTGGAAAAAAGAAAACGAAAACATGAAAGCTCTTTATTTTAGGGGGAGAAAAAAATTAAAATTATCCCCGCGAGACTATCTCCAAAGAGATGAAAACATGAATACTCCTGGTGATATACAGTGAGGTTATCTTTACAAAAGAAGCATGTTAAAATTGATGGTAACTTAAGGACTTGGTGAAATCCAAGCTCTCTAAAAAATGTAGGTACCTTAGTCCACCAAGCCCTCCAATTACACATGTTACAGGCAAAGTGTGAAATCCAGGCATTCTATAAGATCTACTTCAATTTAAATGTTTATTTGTTTATAAAAAGTCCAGGCACTAAAGCTATAGACAATACTGCTGGATATCTCAACAGTCAATCTATAGAATGCCTGGATTTCATACTTTGCCTGTAAAATACAAATCAATCCATCATTTATTAACATTTGCTATTTGTCTAAAACCACCATCATCTTAAGATCTCGCAAAAAAAATATTGACAATGAATTCACATGGATGGTGTTTAGTTTTTGTACAAAAGATATTTGTATGTTTATCACATGGGGGACTTTGAAAACATAATTCTGCATTGCCCCTGTTATTATTTTATTGCTTGTCGCCAAATAATTAAACCGTATTTGTGCACAATTGGAGTCTCATCATTTGATGACCAGCAATATCACACATCCTTAACTGATTCTAGACAACATATTTACAATGGTATATGTTCAAAGTCTTAAAGTACGTTCACACTACCGAATAGTTACTAGGATTCTTGCCTTTTAAACAAGATTTGTTGAGCACTGAACAAAATATGATGGGACTGTTTATGTAACTTGCCAGCAGTAACTTGCCAGCTTGTAGTCACAGAAAGTTGAGAATCCATGTAACAAATCTGCAGTGTAAATGTACCTTTAAAACTACACCATCTAACACCGGGTACATTTGATGACCAACACTGTATACATCCTTTACTAATACTAGACAACATAGATCTACAAAGTCTTATGCCTACAACAGACCTGTTTACCCTCAAACTCTTAAAATCGCACACTTATCATCACAAAATTGTTAAATACCTTATATTTATAGTAAAATAAATAAACATACAGTCTATATAATGTTTACACCTCAAAATCGTACATAGTATGCCAAATAATAAGAGTAAACAGGTCTGCTACAAAATCAAATTTCAAATACATGAAAAGTGAGATTTAAATTATAACATTAAAGGAAACAATGATAATTTTCAATAAAATCTTTAAAAAATCATGAAAAAATTTAGATATTGGTTCACAAGTTCATACACACATTCATTTAACATCTTGAAGGGGTTGGCACTTTATTCAGTTAAGTAAAACCATCCATACAATAACTATCAACAATAAAAATAATAGTTCAAGTTGTTGGCACTGCTGGTGGTCAAATGTTCATGTTGTTGGCACCGCTGGTGGTCAAATGTTCAGGAAGGAAACACTATCTGTTGTCCAATGTTGAAATTTTGGAAGTCAAGAAGTCTTAACTTAATAAAAGATAAAGACTTACCTATTCAGGAGTGTCTCTGTTAGTGTTACAGAGAAAAGAACTCTTTGTGGTACCCAATCATGGATGTATCTCAGTTGTATCCAATCATGGATGTATCTCAGTTGTACCCAATCATGGATGTATCTCAGTTGTATCCAATCATGGATGTATCTCTGTTGTACCCAACATGGATGTATTATCTCAGTGGTACACAATCATGGATGTATCTCAGTTGGACGGAACCCAATCATGGATGCAGTATCTCAGTGTTACACAATCAGATGAATCTCAGCTGTACCAAATCATGGATGTAGTATCTCAGTGGTACCCAGTCATGGATGTATATCAATTGTACTCCAATCATGGATGTATCAATTGTACCCTAATCATGGATGTATCAATTTTACCCCAATCATGGATGCATGTCATTTTTACCCCAATCATGGATTTAGTATCTCAGTGGTAGCCAGTCATGGATGTATATCAATTATACCCCAATCATGGATGTAGTATCTCAGTGGTAGGCAATTATGGATGTATCATCTTAGTCACACTTACAGTACACCATCATGAATGCATCTCAGTCTCAGTTGTATGGTACCAAATCATGGTTGTTGTACCCAATCATGGATGAAGTACCACAGTGTTACACAATCATAGATGAATCTCAGGTGTACCCAATTATGGATGTAGTATTTCAGTTGTACCCAATTGTGGATGCATCTCATTTCTGATGACCAAAATTAAAATTGTGAATAATATCAAAAATATTTTACTATCTATATTTTTTAAGTTTCCAATATATTATGGCATATTTTTGTCTTTATTTCTCACTCTTTCAAACTGAGTATCATTTGGAAGCAATTAAAAAAACTCACTAAATCTCATGTAAAATGAAACTAAAAACTGGAAATACATTTACATCATATATATTCAGTACTGGTACCTCGGTCAATGAACCATGAAATCAAGAGAAATTGTTTCCAATCAGATCACTTCTTGGAGGAAACCATCCAATGTGTTGATAGAAACAAGGAAATCATCCAATGTGTTGACAGAAACAATCTGTAAATAGAGAAATTATAAACTTGCTTGTCTAGTTTTATATTCTGTATTTTTGAAAGGGTCAGATTATAGGCTAAATAGACTTAAACCCATGGCCTCAATAATCTATTGGGCAACCAAATTTTGAAGCTTGTTTTGAGTGGCAATGTATCAAGTTATTAATCATTTAATGTTATTTCTTAATAACTACAATGAACTTATTGTTAATAAGTGAGAATAGACTACATAATCAATAAATAACTGCTTTAAAAAATTAAATTAGTTGTTTTAGTTATTAGTACTACAAGTAGTTAGTCTTCTTCCTCCATATTTTGAGTCTACTAATTTTTGTCTTGTACTAGTTACTTGTGATAATTTAATAATTACTATTACCAGTGGTTTGGTAATTGGTATTATTTCTCCTTAAAATTTTCTAACGCAAATCAAACTAAACAAAAATTGCATTTGTAGTTTAAGATAAACTAAAATGGTGAAATATCATTGAACACTTTCCCTAATAACATATAGTATACCCTGTCCCTAGTGTCTGGGTATAGCACACCTGTACACTTATAATAATGGGAAAAAGTGTTTCTGGTAATTCCTGCAACTGGATGGGTTACCCCCATAGTCTTATATCACAGTAAATGGATCTCTTTATGTTATTTTTCTTTTTTAATATGTGGCATGATTTAATTGACTTGAAACCGAACCTCCCTTCACAGATCGCGCATTATCTCCCACTGAAGCAATTTTTTTGTATAATAACATGACACAAAAAATAGTTGACTGCACCAACAGGGAAGGTGAGAAATTAAAAGGAGACAAATGGCAATTAATGATGAGATCTAAATAAAAGCCTACTACACACTGGTGCTCTTTATCTGAACAGCATTTCAGTGGAATTTTTATTTAGCCATGTTGATGGAAATCCTCTTTTTATGGCAGCATTTTCAATAAAGAGATTCAACAAACTTCTGATTCATATTTGCTTGGACAACAAGAATGGATGATCCATCCTTTCTGGCTTGTGACATCTTTGATCCAATAATAAGAGATGTATGAGAAGAATTCCTGAGTAATTTGGCGAGGTATTATGTTCCTGGAGAGAACATCCCAGTAGGTGGACAACTGGTTGGTTTCAGAGGTCAGTGCAGATTTATTCAATATATGCCAAGCAAGCTGGACAAAGATGGAATAAAATTCTTCTTACCCTGTGAATCGTTTTCAAAATATCCTCTGAAGAGCTGCCCATATATCTTCAAATAAAATTTAAATGCACTGCCAGCAAAGAGAAATATTGGAATATCCCCAGAGATTGTGATTTCTCTCACAAGGAACTTCATTAGAAGTAGTTACAATTTCAGAACAGCCTATTATTTCATTCCCCTACAACTTGCCCCAAAGGCAGAGAACAGACTCACCCTATAGTTGGAACAGTGAAATGGAGCAAGATATTCCTACCCAATAATAATGTCTGCTCCTCAAAAAATCAGTGTTTTTGTTCAGACAGGAAACAACCTTGTAAAAAACCAGAGCTCGAAGCAGAAAATTGTATTTTTCCTGAACTCAATACACAAATGTCCAGATTTATTTATTTAGGCATTTTTTATATAGCGCTTACCTTAAAGCTCTAAGCGCTTTACAATTATTAAAACATGTAAACTAAGTAAAATAAAAAATGAGACACTAGGATAGTAACTACTATACTATAGAAACAATTAAAATATAGTATTTATTTTGAGTAAAGGGAGTGAACGACTATACTATAGAAACAATTAAAATATAGTATTTCACCAGATATGGAAAGTGAAACTGAATGCAAGAAACCAGAGTTAACAACAAAGATCAAGGGAGGCATATATGCCATGGACCAAATGGCTAAGGTGTTCTCTGTGAATACAAAAAATTAAAAGTAAAAGATGGCCTCTGGTTGTGTTTTTCAACATTGTTGACTTTGCATCCACTGCAGCCAATTACAGACAGCCAGCATTGACGTTGCAGACAGAACATCGCCAGCATTTTGAAATCTTTACAAACACTTCAAATAGCTGCCCAAACCACTTCAACTCAGCAAGTTTATTAAGACATATTTATATTTGCAAAGACCACTCTGTTCTTTTATGTATCAACTGTGAATGCTGAGACTGAGACTGAGATGCAAACCCCCTATTTTCCAAGTGTACATGTGACTGTTCTGCTTTGAAATGGTATGTTACTTTGAATACATGTTAATGTTATTACCGGTACCCAAAGGGATTCAGAATATTTATTTATTGTCAAAAATTAAAATTAATTTTATGGATTACACAGACTCAAATAATCAACAAATAGCAACCAAACAAAAATGTTCATAAGCCAGATTGGACATTTTTTCCTTCTATTCAATTATGCTTGGGACTGTAGAAAAAAGATTACGCCCCCCAAAATTATTCCCTTTCGCATGCTTTAAATTATATTTATACAATTGCATCCACCAAGGCGTTCATTCCAACTACCTCGAGGATTAGGGGAGTATGAGAAAGGTTATTAAAAGGAGACTCGAGATATCAGGAATCACAGGCTGTCTCTGGATGTATTACACCCAGTTGCGGTGGAAGGGGTTAAGCGAATAGAAATATATTGACTCATTGACATTCTTTCTTTAAAACTAAAACTAAATTTAGTAAATTAAATAGTTTAAAATTAAAATAGCCTAGCTTGATTTTAATTTAATTAATCCTAATTAACTTATAGCTTTGCCTATAAGACATAATTTGACTTACACAATACCCCCCACCTCACACTCATATCTTGTAAAATACTGACAGTTATCTTTATAGTCAACAAAATAGTTTAGGAAAAGTTAAATCTTTATCCTAAGAAGCTAATAAAAGATGTTGATTTAACAAAACTTTTGGTATAAAAGAGTACTCAATTAGAGGCTACTCAAAAAATTATTTTGTCCATCAAGGTGACAGCAGTTAGTTCCCATACTTTGATAAAAGAATTAGGAACAGTAACTAAGTTAATAAGATCTTTGACCAAGGTGACAAGAGTTAAGTTTCTTGAAACGAATAAATAAAATTATAATTAATGGGAAGTTATCGCTGTCATCTTTAAAAGATATGTTTATTTTAATGGTTGCTTCCCTTTGACCAAATTTCCAAAATCGAGGGGAAAAAGTATCTCTACTTCAGACATTTAATTTACCGGTGTTCAGTAAATTAACACTAAATTCTCTATGCTAAATTTAATTGCATTTGTGTACCTGTTACTTTTCTGTAAATAATTTTACATTTTTAAATATTTAAAATACTGTTTAATATATATTTTAATAGAAGTAGTCAAAATGACTTTTATACTTCTGGGAATTCTTCTGGGATATCCTGTTCATTAATTGTTTTAAATAATCATAAATAGCAATCCTTTGAAGAAAGAATATTTTTAAAGTATTTAATTTCTTCATTGGAACATACCTCCCCAATTATACTTTTGTTTTTTTTAAATTCACCACCGCTAATTGCTATAGGTGAAAATCTTCTTATCATTATCATCAAAAAAATTCAATTTTACTACTCATGTACTTTTGTTAAATCAATCATTCAGTCAAAGCCACCTCTTGTCCATTCACTAAAAACTATTGTTATAGTCCTTAGAATATTCTGTATTAGTGTTTTAATAAATATGATTTTATTGTTAAGCTTTCCAGTCTTAGTCACTTGTCTAGTATCTGTTTGTTAGCTACTTTTACAGTGATAGTTCACTAGTTATTTGATTAATAGTCATTTTTCTAGTTATGTGTCACTAGTCTAATGATGTTGGAAATGAATGCATAAATTGCATCGTTGTCTGGTGAGGTTTTTAAATGAATGCACAAGTTGAAACATTGTCTACTGATGTTATTTAAATTTAAGTTAATATTTAAATTAATTTAGCTTTAGATTTTGACAACATCAATAACTGTAAATACATTAATATGTACTGACAGGGTAATGCTCAGGTCATACGATCAAGTTCCCATCAAATTTGCTTCAATATGCATCAAATTTTAGTATGAGGGCACTATTTTGTGTGTGATTTCTTTGTTGAGATTTTGTTCAAAATTTAAACAAAAAGAGAATAGCCAATAACAAGATCAACAGGTGGTCTTTAATACTCAATCAATATGAAATTAAAAAAAATAAAAGGCAAAGACAACATTGTTGCTGACTTTTTGTTAAGAAAAATTGAGTATGAAGACAATGGCAAAAACATAAAACATATTGACACTGATGTGGATTGTCATACCATGCTATAGTTGTTATATAATATTTTTTTGTATTGGTAGGGCGTGCAAGAGACTTTTGCATATGACATGGATTTTTTGCAAAACACTAACATTTGCCCTCAAGGCACGATGTTGTAGTGATTTGAAGAAAAAGAATAGAAACACCAGAAAAAAGGAACTCATTTTCATAGCGTAGGGAGAATTCATATTTCCTTGAGTAAAGGGAATGAACGACATAATTTTAATGGAGGAGGTTGACATGTTGTATTTTTCAGATGGATTTAATGAATTAATTATTAGATAAATTTTTGTATGTGTATGGATATAAATTCTTTATATTACAACTATAAATGTTTTAACAATTCTGATGTCTAGGAACCATGTGATGTATTTATCAAATATCTTATATAAAGCACTGTGAAATATTCATTGGACATTATTACTTCTTGGCGAAGAAAGAGACAATCGTTTGTAAAGTTGAATGAGATACTTAAATTGGCAAATCATCACTTGCACTGTAGAAATTAAATACATTAGCTAACGTTTACAAGGAACATTACATTATAAACGTTACATAAAATAACTGGGAAATATAAATGTTTATACTTTAAAATGAGTGTTTGTGTGATCATAAGTTTATAATGAATGTATTTATATATTTTTATGAGTAATAAATTAAATGCATCCTTTTTTCTCCGGAAATTATTAAACACTCTAGAGCCACATTTACAATACCCTAACTTGAGAGACGATGAAATGATAAGATTTCTATTGTCAAAGATGATTGTGACATCCTATTTTCAACTATGCAAATACTGCAACTAATGGTAGTGCATATTGATAACTTCATTCAGCACTGCTTATTTTTTAATAAAATTGATACCAATTTGTTTCTGAGTCCTTGTGAAATCTGTGATTGAACTTGTATTTGTATCTTTTAAATCAGATGTTTTATCTGGAAGTTATTTTTAAAAGGAGATTACCACTCCTTAAAATATTATCTTTTACAGTTTAAATTAGAGTACCAGTATATAAAAAGTATACATAATTGTACTCAATATAATTTTTAAAATCTAAGCAGTGTACTACAAATGAGCGTTCTGTTCATTTTAATACATAAATCAGGAATGATTTCCCTAAACTTGGTAAAGGGATGTCAACAAAAATATACCGGGTTATAAAAATTGTCAAGAGCTGGAGAAGATGTCTAGAGAATGGAAGAAATGGAAAGAAATAGTTAATGGCCTATTTTCCACTGGCAGTTGATCAGACCAAGAAGAAGAGTACTGCTAATTCTCTTTTTAACTACCGGTATCTCATAACTTGTCAAATAGCACCTAAAATTCCCATTAAAACAATGTAAAAATTATATTGATTATTTTTTTTATTAATGAACTTTTATTTATGAATGTTCAGGATAGCTTTACTTTACTTGTACAATGTAACAGTATTTTTGAGAAATGTAAGCATTTTACTATGATTCTATCTTATTTGAAGGGTCCTTATTTAAATATTTATTATATCTAAAGTCAATTTTTTCTACATTCTAATTCTACCAAAAAAATTGTCTATAACATGACTCAAACAATAATATAATAAGATTTTAAGTTTTCTGTGGAAATTATTAAAAAGTGGACCTAAGGGGTCGCCACAGAACAACAATATAAAGCTAACCTATACTGCGCCTATAGTAAGTTAAATAATTTTAAAAATTTAACTCTTTAATTTAATCAAGGGCGCATCCATTTGCTATAATAGCACTGAAAACAAAAAAGGGGGGTGGGTGTAGGAGAATTAAATTTCTAATTGCTATTTTTTATCAAGGTTACAGAGCTCAGGAGCAATATTTTCTTTGCCTGGAGCTCAAGCTGGTAAAATTTCTCATTGATCCAATTGGAAGTACTAAGTAGTCATTAGTGTTACAGTTACAGGGTTATACTATATATGCTGTACAAGTAATCAGGGCTCAGGAGCAATATTTTCTTTGCCTGGAGCTCAAGCTGGTAAAATTTCTCATTGATCCAATTGAAAGTACTAAGTAGTCATTAGTGTTACAGTTACAGGGTTATACTATATATGCTGTACAAGTAATAAGACTATTTATAAATACCTTTCAATTACATCATGCCCTTCGCCCATTTTAAGTCTAATTTTTCTATTATATCTTTTTCTAAATTAAGTACATAATTATTATTTGGAGGATGGTTGTTGTTTTGATAACTTAGTTTAGTCAATGTCAACATGACCTAGTGACCTAGATTGATGAAATTCTTCTTAGTGTTTGTTCAGATGATATGGAGGTTGCATAATCATACAGATATTGAAAAATGTGCATGCCATCAAAATATGATCAAATAGTTATTTGAAAGTTATGACAGGGCTTCATACAAAAATTGCCTCAAATGTATGAACAAAAATTTGATGAGAATTTGATGGTGTGAACTGAGCATTAGGGTAATTCATTCAGCTCATCAGTCTATTTGAGCCAACTGGGGTAACACATTTTATCATTCAGTCTTAATGCCAAGACAGGTTAGGGTAATTAAAAAGTCTATATTATTAGTTCTGGTGGAGCAGCACATCCATACAGCAACAAGGTGACATTTANTGAACTGAGCATTAGGGTAATTCATTCAGCTCATCAGTCTATTTGAGCCAACTGGGGTAACACATTTTATCATTCAGTCTTAATGCCAAGACAGGTTAGGGTAATTAAAAAGTCTATATTATTAGTTCTGGTTGAGCAGCACATCCATACAGCAACAAGGTGACATTTATTTGAATTAAAAATGAAAAATATTAAAGGTTTAAAAACCATTACTGTTAAAGTTTAAGTGATTGAAACAATGAACAGGTTGATTGAAAAGTCTAAAAAATTTTAGTTGCGTGTTAGCAGAAATTTATTTTATTAATAATTTGGTAAATTTGTTTACGTGGGTTGAGACATTCAGGTGTCAGCCAAGATGGTGTGTTGTACACTCAGATGAGAGTCAAGATGGTGTGGTGTACATTCAGGTGTCAGCCAATATGGGGTAGTGTACATTCAGATGTCAGCCAAGATGGTGTTGTGTACATTCCAGTGTCAGCCAAGATGGTGTGGTGAACATTCAGACATCAGCCAAGATGGTGTGGTGTACATTGAGGTGTGAGCCAAGGTAAAGTGTACATTTAGGTGTCAGCCAAGATATGGTGTATATTCAGCTGCCAGGCAAGATATGGTGTATATTCAGCTGTCAGCCAAGATATGGTGCACAATCAACTGTCAGGCAAGATATGGTGCACAATCAACTGTCAGCCAAGAATCTATGATATAGATTTACTGAAAAATCTTGGATTTCACCGTCAAGTCACTTGTGTGGAATGCATTAACCTGGAATGGAAGTGAAAAAAGAAAATATTAAAATAATATTATTTACTGACCCTTTACAATAGTATTTTTATTCATTTACTTCAACTGCTTCATGTACTTCATCTACTTCACTTTAGCTACAAGACTCATTGAAGATGAAAATATGTGTTGATTATTGTTACATGTAACAAAGACTGCAATGTCTACATCAAAGTTATGCATATGAAAAAAAAACATAACAAAAGAAGAATAGTAAATTTAAAGAAAAAAGGTACTCCTATATCATACGTGTCAAACTTAAGGCCAGTGGGCCACATCAGGCCCAGTGTACAATTATATCAGGCCTGAGAGGTTTTGAACAGCGTACAATTATACCAGGCATGAGAGAGAATTTTAGGCTCAAATATTTTTTAATGGCCCTGCAATATGAAGTGCAAATCATATTCCCTAATAATCTACCGTGTCCAGCGATAGGCTACCTGAGAGCGTTCTCGCTTTTTCTATCAAAATAAGCGACAATAAAAGTTGTGTAGTGAGTGGATGTTCGTTGTTACAGTAGCCTTGCAACATTCAGTTGCTCATTTTGGATAGGCGAATCAGAAATGAAAGTAAGGTAAGAGCCCGAATTCTACATCACCCTTTCCTGCTATGGCTAACATGGTATCAATCTGTACCTACTTTGTGGAGATAATGTGGCTGTGATCAAGGAATAAAATCTGATACGGCCCCAAGAGAATAAACATCAAGACAAGTTAACTTTTTCGCTGCGGCATATTTTTATTAAAAAAATGTACATTTTTTTCAAAGAGCGAAAAAGAGCGAGAGGTTTGGTTTATTAAAAAATATTTAAAATATCATTCTTTGGTTTATAAGACTAAACTTGGTATCAAATGAAATATAAATGAAAGGACTATATGTTTGTAAGCTATTTTTTCAGTTTAAATAAAATAAATTACAGAAAATAACCATTTTTTCCCCAAACCCTATGATCTACGCATACCTCATCTTCATTTCTTTAACTAAAATCCTCTAAAACTACTACTATCGGAATCTTGTGATTGATCTAAATGTAAATAATCTTCGCTATCAAAAGAAATAGTATAAAACAATTCCAAAGCTTTTTGAGCCGTTAGTCGTCTAGGAAACTTACTCACCTACTTGGGCCTAGAGTAGCCATAGCAACAGTAGAAAAAAAAAGTGAAGAAAATCTTTAAAATAGTGCTCCAAATGACAACAAATAAACCTTGGTTTCGCTTATTAACAATAAAGTACCACTCTTCTTTGTAAAAGTCTTATTTTAAAAATAGCTCTTAAAAATTTTAACCGAGAAGTAGCAAAGAAATAAACATGAAATTGAAACAACGCACAGCGCGTTGGTCCATACTTTTGAGAACGGCGGATGAACGCGGTGTGCGTTGTTCCGCATCGAAAGGGTTAAAAAGCCTTAATGCAGAGTAGAAGCAACAGAAGGTAGAAGAATTGAAGAGGAATGTTTTTCACATACTGAAGCTGCTGTGAAAGCAAGTTTTATTGTGGCGAAGGAGCTTGCAAAATCAGGCCAACCATTTACAGAAGGAGAGCTTATGAAGTGCTGCATGGTGAAAGTGTGTGACGTCTTGTGTTCAGACTAAAAGCATATTTTGCAAATGTAAGCCTTAGCAGAAATACCGTTGCTGATCGGGCTTGTGAGATGGCCACTGATGTGAACACACAGCTGATCGAAAAAGACAAAGACTTTGTTGCATTCTCACTTACTGTCAATGGAAGTAATGACATGACTGACACTGCACAGCTCGCTATCTTCATCCATGGAGTGGACTCCAGTTTCAATGTTACAGAAGAAATATTGGACATGGAATGCATGAGAAATGACAGGAAAAGAAATGTTTGACAACAAATGTCAAAGTTTAACCGACATGAACTTGCCTTGGGACAAACTTGTTGGACTTACAACAGATGGAGGGAGCACTGGCGATGTGCAGCGAAAAAAGTGGACTAGTTAGTTGGAAGGATGTGGTTAAAAATGCAGGATAAATTTACTGGTAGATTGATAGCATATCACTGCATCATACACCAAGGCTGGCTGTGTGGTAAAGTCCTCAACATGGAAGGTGTAATGAGCACTGTTACACAAACCGTCAACTTTATCAGAGCCTAAAGTTTAAATCACAGGTAATTTCAATATTTTTTTGCTGGAAATAGACTCAAGAGTTTGGCGACATGCCTTAATCATACAGAGGTGCGGTGGCTAAGTCTGATAAAGTTCTTAGTAGATTTTTTCCAGCTGATTGATGAAATCTCTCAATTCATGGGCAGCATTGGGAAAGACTCAACAGTTTTTCGGGTTAAAAATAAAAAGTGGAAATGTGAGTTGGCATTTCTGTCTGACATAACCACTCATCTCAGCGACTTGAACCTGAAGCTCCAGCGACGGGACCACTTGATCACTGATATGCATGATGCAGTGAAGGCATTTCAAGTTAAGCTGTGATTATGGGAGACACACATGCAACTTGTCTCTCTTTTCTTGTTGCCAAGCAATGTTGAACCAAGTCAAGCTATAGTGTTTCCCAATGCACACTTTGCTGAAAAACTTACTTTGCGCGGAGTTCGCACTGCACTTTAGTGACTTTGAAGCACAGAAAAGTCATTTCAAGCTGTTTCTAACCTATTTGTCATACATGTGGAAACTGCACCTGCAAATTTGTAGATGGAGCTGATAGACCTGCAGTGTAATGGGACGGATGTTTAGAGGGCTTCCAATTGTTGCATTGTATAATAAGTTAATAACTTGATTGTTTACACTGAACTAGTACATTTTTTTAAAGATAGAAAAGTCTTTGGTTGATTTTTTAATAAAAAATTTGGCTGTGTTCATGCCATGTCATCCATTCATCCTTGTGGCGCTATGGCCCATGTAGGGCTTTGGCCTGCCTCTATACTTCTTTCCGCTCAGACTTAACTAATGCTTTTCTTTTCCATGCTTGGATTCCCAGCTGCTGTAGATCTTTTTCCACATCATCCACCCATTTAAGCCTAGGTCCGCCTTTGAGCTGTTTTCCTCTGGGGTTTGTTGATGTACCAGCTTCACTCTTCTGTCTTTTTGCATTCTCTATAAGTATCCTGCCCAGCGTAGCCTGCCCTTTTTTAATTCTGCTACTAGCGTGGGATCCTGATACAAACTGTACAATTTCTGGTTGGTACGTATTCTCCGTCCATATTCATCCTTTGTCCCGGAGAAATTTTCTCTCCCATGTGTTTAATAGGTTTTCTGCTGTTTTTGTTAGGGTCCAAGTCATGCCCTGTTAGCTTATTATTAAGGGTGATACCTAGATACTTTTATGTCTCTACTTCCTCAATACTGTGATTATTTATTGTGAGATCTGTAATTGGGTGATTCCCCCTTTGGAAATCGACAACCATTTCTTTCAGTTTTGAGACACTTAGATGAAGAAAATTTTCATTGCACCAACTGATAAAGCTAGTAAGTTGTGGTATATGCTTTCTCCTTCAGATATTAAGCAATGATAGTATCATCAGCAAATTTAATTATTGGAATGCTTGGTCGCTGGGTATTATTGGTATATATTGTATAGAGGACAGGGGAGAGAACACAACCTTGTGGTACCCTGGTAAATATTTCTCTAGTTAATGATATTTGGTCATTCAACTTGAAATATTGTGGGTAATTTGTTAAAAAGTTCACCTCACTTGAAAATTTGAATTTAAACCTAACGAATAAAGCTTTTAAATCATAGGGTGTGGTTGGATAGTGTTAAATGCTGATGAGAAGTCAAAGAAAAGCACCCTAGCACATTTTTTAGGGCTGTCTGGGTGATGGTAAAGTCTTTCCAATACAGTAAAACCTTTTTTGCAACCCTCTCTTAAAGACTTCTTCCAACACACGACCGAAAAAAAATTCACTGATGCTTTGTAATATATAAACGACCTCTCTTAAATGACTCCCTCTAAAACACGACTTGAGACCTTCAAATAATTCAATTTTACGACCTAGCACCTGAAAAGTTCAGATTCCAAACCAATGTTTTATTTGTCACTTGAAGAAAACAGTTTCGTTTACGACTTTTAACAGCAGACGATGCACTAAAGCAGTTAGGAAGAAGTGAAGGGGAAATAACTCTGCACCGTTAATTTGTCTTTTGACATACTCCAAGGAGATGGCCAGTTATGCCCTGAGCAGGGGCCTTTCAGACCTTGCTGACACCATGTCTGGTGTTCAAAGAGACATACTAAAAGAACATGCACGGGTGGGGGGATCATGCAAACAAACAGAAATAACAGCTTTCTTTCAATTAAAAAAACTATTCAATGATTGAATAAAAATAATTACAACAATATTAATGCGCTTATCTTCTACATAAATAGTTATAACTCTAAGCATACACTCAGCACTTACACACGTTTTTAAAAAACTACCAAACCAGCATTGATTTTTATTTTGGAATTAATGAGGAACAGGAAGATAATGACTTTATTGGTTGTGAGACAATATGAGTTTATATTTGTTGTGAGACAATATGAGTTTATAATGGTTGTGAGACAATATGAGTTTATATTGGTTGTGAGACAATATGAGTTTATATTGTTTGTGAGACAATATGAGTTTATATTGGTTGTGAGACGAGACAATATGAGTTTATATTGGTTGTGAGACAGAGTTTAATCTATATTTATGAATGTAAGATGGTGCCTATACTTAATGGTATGTGTATTTTTTACTTGTTTACTTAATTTTTTAAATGTCATTTTTCGAAAATGTCCTACCTCTTTTTAAGACCCCTCCAATTAACGCCCTCGTTTTAATGGCAATTTAAGGGTCGTAAAACTGAGGTTTTACTGTAATAAAACTTTTTATTATAGTTGTAGTTTTGTTGTTGTTTGTTTTGTTCGATTGAAGGCAACAATTTTTAAAAAACCTACTTCAATAGGTCATCCTTGTCATGGTAAAGTTTTAAGTCCAGTTCTCACATCTTCATGTGAAGTTTTCAATGTCCATCTTGGTCATCTGCATGTGAAGTTTTCAATGTCTAGTTCTGACATCTTCATGTGAAATTTTTTAAGTCCAGTTTAGTCATCTCCATGGCTTTCATTAATACATTCAACTAACCAAATTTGAGGAGACTCATCTGGAGGAATACAATTTTAAACATAATTTACACTTCTAATCTAAACTTAATATTTTAATCATATTTCTTGTCTAAATTTAATATTCCAACTCTGCTTACAATCTATATTTAATATTCTAATCACACTTCTAGTATATACTTATTATTCAAGTTCATTAAGTAAACATTCTGTTTTAAACATGACACCACAGATACTTAAGATACTAAATCAGAGTGAATTCTTTCCCTCAAAGTTAACACTGAAAGTTATGCACTTCTTTGTTCCCCAGTCTGTTAGAATTTAACAGAGTGCTCCTTTGGCTTTAACAAAATCAAACAATCACTCTTAATTAAAGTTAATATTGTCACTAAAGGAGTGAAGTTCTGTGGTATATGATGACTGATTATTGCACTTGAGATATACATTTGATGTGTTTAAATTGCACTTGAGACATACATTTGATGTGTTTAAATTGCACTTGAGACATACATTTGATGTGTTTAAATTGCTTTGGTTTAAAAATGTCACAGAAAGAATATTTGCTGGATATGAGCTAAAAATGAATAGATAAAATGTATTCAAAACACATTATTTGGATAAAGAAAAGAATCTTATCTTACCTTATCTTACCTTATCTTATCTTATAGTGTTGAAATGTAGCAAAAAAAGCTGCAATGGTAAAGCATCATCGATAACTTTTATGGTCCTGAGAAGAGCTATCCAAATGGGACCCTGATGGTAAAATCCTTCACGTTGAGTGTCACTCATTGAAGAATATGTTCTTTAATCTGTATGACAAATTAATTCTGACTTTGTCATACAAACACACTCATACATTTTTACACTGGCTATCTATTTTAATACATTTGAGATTAAAACTAAATATTTTGAATCTTCATTAACTATAAAACTAAAAATTGTGAATGTTAACAAAATTGTATTATTTTTAAAATATCTGCCTTATGATAATTATAGTTTATAACATCCTACAGTTGTAAATGAATTATAATTTAATGTCATGCTTATTGGTAAGCCCTTGACAATGTGTTGTTAACTCTAAAGAGCCACAAACATGATTTTTTTATCATAGCCAGATCCCACTGTGTGGCTCATCTAGGTCTAGATGCTTTAGCTTTATAAAATCTTTGTCACCCCCCCCCCCAAAAAAAAAGTAACAAATTATATTATCATTTAATTCACAGCTTATATTATACTTATGCACCAGACTTGTTTCCCCAGGAACCCAAAATAGTACAATTCCATCTCAAAATAGTACAATACTGTCTCAGAATAGTACAATACTGAACAAATTAGTACACTTGGTACCAATAAAAGGGGCACATTCTTTAACTGAGTACACATTTTATAAATTTTTAAATACCTTGTGTATTGATGTCGCTTGCTGAACTTTTAAGCTGCTGGAGTTCTTTTGCACTGAAAGTTTCATCCAAGTCCAAGCAACTTCCTGATTTTCTCGAGGACTAACAAGGCCTCTGTTGTTTTTGGACCATTGTTGTTCCCTGGTCTGCGCATGTTTTCAGGAACATAGAGAATATTCTCTTGCACGCAGCACTGGAGTGAGGTATGGTGAGGATCCCTTTCACTACAGGTGCAAGATTCTTAAGGGATGGGTGCTTTTGGCTAATTGTTTGCCAAATCCTGTCAACTCTTACCCCATCCTCAACACAATCCTCAATGTTCCTCTGCTGATACCTATCAAACTCTTCATAGATGGTGTCAACATCAGTCCCTCTAGGGATCAGAATGGGGAATCTGTTAAGGAAGTATTCTAGCTGGTGTTGTTTAACCTCTATTCTCCTTTTTGGATCAACTACAGAAGCATTCTGAAGTACAGGATCCGTTAGGGAAGTTTTTTTTAGAAGGTAGTCAAGCACCATATCAAAATATTTTCCAACAGAAGCATAGAACTAGAACTCCACAACCCCCTTGTCTCTGGGGCTGTACTTTTCTTTGTTTTGCAGCATGGTCTTTGTCTGAGATCCAACAATCAGGTCAGCATCATCTTTCTGACTGCTTCTTAGCTTGCATTGGAACTGTAAAAACAAAAAAATTATAAACTAGTACTGTAAATATTATGATAAACCATTTAGATGATAATCTAAAACAAAAGAAATGTATTAAATTTGTCCAACTAACTACAACATAAATGCATACATTAACATAATCAATCTACACAAGCTCACCTGGTCAATACCATTACTAGAACTCCACAACCCCCTTGTCTCTGGGGCTGTACTTTTCTTTGTTTTGCAGCATGGTCTTTGTCTGAGATCCAACAATCAGGTCAGCATCATCTTTCTGACTGCTTCTTAGCTTGCATTGGAACTGTAAAAACAAAAAAATTATAAACTAGTACTGTAAATATTATGATAAACCATTTAGATGATAATCTAAAACAAAAGAAATGTATTAAATTTGTCCAACTAACTACAACATAAATGCATACATTAACATAATCAATCTACACAAGCTCACCTGGTCAATACCATTAACTGCTGTTGGCAAGAGAAATCTGCTGTACAAGTCACCAATTAGGCTGCAGGGATCTCCTTCAGCATGATGATCATGGCTTCTTCTGCCTGCAGTTGGACAAGTTCCTGTAAAAATAACCATGTGTCATTAAAATACTATTAAGTACAACAGTATGGTAAGGTAAATAATACAAAATTACTAATGTCCACTACAGACAACTTTGCACAAAATAAAATGAATTGTACGAAAATATTGCTGGTCTAATGAAATGTGAGTAAAATTATGTAGCTTCAAGATTTATGAAATATAAAAATTCATCTCACCTGATCATAAACTTTCAGTGTGTAAGACAAGAAATAGCAGTTAATTTGTTAGTGACCGCAAAAAGTCATAAATGGCATCAACCTGCTTCATAGAGTAAGTTGTGCAACGTCCTTCAAACTCAGCAGTTGTCTGCCCATCATGTGGTTTCTTATTTGGTTTGGAACTTGTATATTTTTCTTCATAAAAAAAAGTGCATAAAGTGGTCCCAGTTTTCAAACAATCTTTTTAGGCATCTTGCAATACTAAGCCATATGATTCAGACATGCTTGAAACTTTTCATCTGTTCTGCACCATACAGGACTTGCAGGTTCTTCAATTCACTCTGTCTCCTCACACTTTTCTTGAAGAAGTAACAAACGTCAACCAGGACCTCCTCAACTTGGGGGAGACTGGAAGCCCTCTTATTAGCTGCAAGATGCACCAGATGGAGGCAGCGTCATGCCAGATAAATGTCTTGCTCTCCTTTAGTAAAACTGTATACTCCATTGTATTGGCCAGTCATCACATTGGCATTGTCACAGCCAAATGCAATGCAGTTTACCCATGAATTGCCCTGTGAATTCAATTCATCTGCCATGATCTTAAATATATTCTGTCCTGTGGCCGAGGACGCTTTGTACACCGGCAAAGCTAGGAGATGATAATTTACAAGGCCAACCTATCCTTCAATGATGACCTCTGGAGAGTACTGCTTTTAGTCAGAGTCTTTACTACCATCAGTAGCAATACTGAATGTCAAGCTCGGCATCCTAATGGCTAAATTCTTCATAGTCATTGCAGACATTTCTAAAAATCATAGCTGTTGCTATATCTCTGCCAAATTTTATATCTGATATGAATAAAAGAAAATAATAAAGATATTAATGAAAATATCTGGTATGACAATAAAATAATTATTCCTATGGCACAAATCATCTTTAAAGCTGCACTCAGAAATGTGCTCTTTTTTATTTTATTAAAACATATCTTCTATGCAAGCTACTTGATTTTGGAAAAGTGATTTTGAATTTAATATTTGACAAAAAGATGTCAAGGATGTACTTTTACTCAGTGCTTCTTTAAATGACTTACCGGCTTTGATTTCAAAATGTTTTTTTTGCAATCGTTTTGACTCTTTCGACACTCGATAACTACAGCAAGTCATTGAGGGGATATATTGTTTAAGGGATAGAGCTGTTTAGTGGGTTCTAAAAATATATTTCAATATTTCAAATGCGACTAACTAGATATTAAAAAATATGTCCAAATCCAACTTCCCAGTGCAGACTAGTTGGATAATTTATTTTATTTTAAAAATCTTCTCTAGTTTTCTCCGTTTTCACAATTGCTGCTTTAGTGAATTATGTGCCAGCCTTCTAGCACGCCTAAATTAGGAAAAGTAAAGTACTGTAAAGAGTAAAGTAAAAGTTAAAAGTAAAGTAAAGCAACAATATAAAAACATGTGACATGTGGTAAGAATCCCTGCCTTATTTATTATTACTAGGCACTTTGATGAAAATTTCAAAACATTTTTAAAAATATAAAAATACTACAGCTGTATAGAGCCTGAAGAATAGATTACAAAAACACCAAGATCAACTTTCTAGCTCAAGTGGTTCAAAATTTATGAATTTTTTAGTAGGGACCTCAAAACCACTTTTTTACTATGGGGTTTTCCTCCACATTTGTGACCCTCATTTTGCCTTTTTTTTAACGCCTATAACTTTATTTTAAAATGAGACAAAAATATAATATTTACAGGGTACATGGTACATAGTTAAATATGAATACTTCAAAATAAAGCCACAAAATATAAGTTAGATTTTGTTAATATTCCGCAATAATTAAAAAGAAAATCTTTATTATTTTCATTTTAAAAATATATAAAATATGCTGACTCGTCACTTATTTGTAATTACCAGTAATTAATTAAATATGTTAAATATTTTTTTTTTTAATTTCCCAAAACTTATAATAATAACAATATTCTTTAGATATTAATTTCAAATCTTCTGTGGAATTGTTTAACATTTATAAGTATATTATAAGTATAAACAAATAATAAAGGTATTATTTGTTTCATTTAGTTAAAATTGATGATTACACTTTTTATTTTACCATTTTCTACATATGTATATTATATATTATTCCTATATGAGTATGACAAAACAATCAGTATGTCATTTATTTTAAGTTTGTCATCTTGTTTTACAAATCAACATGTATTGTTAGAATCAACTTTGACTTTAGAGGTAAATAGAAAATAAAATAAGTTATAGTCATTTGTTTGAGGTAAGGACAAGCTTTTATGATTGTTCTAGAATATTCATACAGTCTGTAATTTAAAGGTTTTGAATTTGTTGCACATTAGTTTTAAACTTATCAACAAGAGATCTTTGTTGTAAAATTTAAATATCAATGTTTCTCTTTTAAATTAGTAATATCTAAAGTAATATCTAAAGTAATTCTTGGATTATTGTGCCAGAAAGTGTTTTTTTCTTTGAGAAACTGAGGATTATATAATAATTCTCTTGTGGAATATTGTGATTAAATATAGGATGCTTCAATACCAACGGTAAGTGAATATTTTTTAAATTTTTACTTAGTTTATGCCTTAAGTAAGAATCACAATATTCATTAAAATTTTATTATATATCCTAAAATATCATTAAATATAATTTATTATAATAATACAAAGTAGTTGGGTTGGGACTTGGCCTTAACCCTGATATAGCATACTTTGTAATATACTCTATGTATAAATGGCCTATAGCCTATGTTCATTATATATATAAAAAAATATTTATCTATAAATATATAAACTAATATAAATGATTATTATATTAGTTGTAATAAAAGCTATTTATCCCACTCCTTAAATCATTTATAATAGTATAATTACTATTATAATTCTTTTACTAAGCCTATCTAAGTCAAAGACAAGAGCTTATCAATCCCATGTCAGTGTCACCCAGGTCCATGGGCGGGAACCAACCCAAAAATTAAAATCACTGTTATTCAATGAGCCAATAATAATTATTTATGTTATAAAACATTTTTTATTTATATAAAATGATTTATTATTAGTTACATTTCCCATTTACACTCTGGATAGCAAACTTAATGAATTATTAATTAGCCCACGGCCGCTATCAATAATTGGAAATAAGCAGACAAGCACGGTGGCCATGATGACAAATTACATAGCCTAAGCCTAAAAAAATGACATCTTGGAAATTCCTTTTTCAAACCCACCCATGGTCTACACTCATGAATTTTGGATATGTTGTAAATGAACCTATAAATTATAAGAGCTGATTTTTTTTATTATTGAGCGCATTTTTACAAAAAAGTTATTATTGAGTGAAGTTGACCAATTTTTAACTTCAATTTTCAAAGCTTTAAGCTTGACCAAAAAAATCAAACAAACTCTAAATATAGCAGGTAAGATGTCGGCTTTAATTAATTGGCGGTAGTAAAATTATATTATCATGCTAAAAATTGATTATAAAACGCGAAACAACGATACCCTCAGTAAATTAAAAAGCAGAGGTCGCCATTATGACAACGAAAATACGATACCCGTTTTTCTGGTATTTCCTGTCGATACCGAGGTCCCTAATTATTACCTTTTTTTTATTAGCCTTATTATCATGCTTTACTTAAGTCTTTTCATTCCTCTTATATAGAGAGCGTACAACTATATATACGTTGGTTATTTTCGCTAATAAAATATTGTCTTTTTTATTTTTTAAGTGTTCTATACATATTTTATCATACATTTGGAAGAAAAATATATAAAAATATAATATTTAAAGATTTTAAATAATAATTGATGTTTTTTAGCGAGTTCGAGGTTCACGTGACATGCCGAAGCGTTATCGCCATTTTGGGAAAATTTGGCAGCCCAAAATTTTAAATAATGAATACTACAGACGAAAATATTGATCAAATTTTATCTGAAACATCTGGGCAAGATAGTTGGGAACCTGAATCTAGTGACTTTGATTCAGATTTTGATGAGAATCTGCCTTTATAGCCCATTATAGTCACTAAAACTAGAAGGTTAGTAATCGAGTGTTTCGTCATTCTATATTTTTTATAGATTTTTTACTTTTATTTTATTGGTTTAAATTGTATTTTTAATCATAATTGAAGTATTTACTACCCATTTTAAAATGAATCTACGCAGATAAAATCATTGTATAATTTGCGAATATTTTATTACATAAATAATTTTAGAAGACGTTATGCTTAGAAACTGTTGCTAGGGAATGTAAACAATGCAGTCGGCACTAATTATTATGATATATTTTATCCTAAAGGCCATGAAATTTGACATCAATGTGTGTTATAAAAAATTAATTATCTGACACTAATTTTTTTTGTCATAATGATTTTTACACAGTATTTGAAGTATTAAAAACTGGAAATTTAAGTAAGTATATATTTTATATTCTTTGCATCCCTAATAGTTGCATCATATAGGTCTATAATATTAGTTCTTCTTTTACATTCACAGGCTAGGCTTGTTTCCCACTCCTAAGTTTCCCCCAGCCATAAAGACAGGCTGACATGTGTGGGAAGAAATGTCATCATAACATGGATACAATCTGCATCCTAAAGTCTAAGGATTTTCAAGATGTTTCACACTGAATTTGGTTGAAACATTTGTAAAATACACCTATTCAACTACCATGGGACCTTCTAAACCATCCATCAACTGTGGTTTGTTGATATCACAACAACATATCACTTTTACACATTTCTAGGACTACTAATGTGCATGTCAACTGTACAAGTCCTCAGTGTACAAAAATACTCGTCAACCGCAACAATGTTGCACTACTACCATGAATTGTGGGCTCATGCTGTATTCCCCAAAACAGATTTATTGAAATAAGACATTCTTCAAAGTTGATAATATTGAAACAGACAATGAGGACAAACTCTGCAAAGTGAACTTGTCAGACTTTATCAGAAGTAAATAAAGATAAAAACCAAAGCAATGGGATATGATGTCGTGATGGATAATAATTTATACTATGTTCAGTGGAGAGAAAATTAAGACAAGCCTCACTTATTTCAAATAATATGACAGCAAATGGATTTTCTTTTGTGAACAAAACCAAAACTGATGGTGTCTTTCTAGGCAATTATTGGGGAGAAAAACCAAATATTGTCAAATCAGATTTTGAAATCATACAATTCATTCCTGTGACCTGTGTGGTGTTGACCAGTTGATAAATGAATATATCATTCTAAGTCAGACACTATCAATCTCTAGAAGTTGTACTCCTCTACACTACCAATACAAACTGCACGGCCATATTCTTGAGCAAGTTTCCTCCGTAAAGTACCTGGGTGTTACCATTCAAAGAGAGGTCCGATGGGATGAACATATTAACAATGTATGTAACCAAGCAAACAAGACCCTAGGGTTCTTAAGGCGAAATCTAAAGATTGGCAACTCCTGTGTGAAAGAAAGAGCATATAAAGCCTTTATCCGTCCGATTTTAGATTATGCATCTTCAGTCTGGGACCCATTTACCCAGAAGAGCATTGACAGGTTGGAGGCGGTCCAGCGACGAGCAGCACGCTTTGTCCTAAACCGCTACAGGAATACCTCAAGTGTTGGCAGCATGCTAGAAACACTAGGCTGGTCACCATTGGAGAAACGACGACGACAATCCAGGCTCTCCATGATGTACAAGATAAATAATGGGCTGGTCCACTGTTCCAGTATTAAACAGAAACTCGTACCTCTCCCCCATAGACAGCGACGAGGCCATGACAGGCAATTCAGGCTCATACCAGCAAGAAGCCAGTATAGGAGCTGCTCATTCCTGCCCAAGACAATCAGGGACTGGAACAATCTTTCAAAAGGAACGGTTGAGGCGACAACACTAGACACATTTGTGTCTATTGCCTCAAGCCTTCAAACCCCCAGTGCATGATTCCCTCACAAAGTGGCACTGGAAATCTGTGAAATTTCCTCATCAACACCAGGAACAGCAACATTGCAAATACCATCTACATGCATAGGAGCCAAAATGATCAATAAATTGATCGTGGGCCCTTAAGATATAGAAGAAGAAGTTAAGAGAACAGCACTGGACTAATCCCCTTTTCCATTTTGTTGATAATGCCAGCTATAATCTCTTCAGGATTGTTCAAAAGAAAACTATTATATAGATGAACTGAAGCTACCTGACATTTTATTCTCAACTGACTTCTACGAGGAAATTATTTTAGCATTTGATGATTTACTGACAGTGATTCAGTTCCAAGTGCTGCAAATGTAAATAACACCAAATACAATCTAAATGCAATAATTCCTGATTGCATATATTTTAAAAGCAATTGTCAGTGTGCAAGTGCTATAAATTAGGAATGCTAAGAAAATAAAATTATAATTCAAATATAGCGCATGGTAAATTTATCTTTGTTCAAAAAAACAAGAACTTTCTGACTAACAGTACCATGAAGTTTAAAATCTCTATTATTTTTTAAAATCTTGAAGTAATTTTTAAAAGGTAAAATAATAATAACCTGTAATTTTTGTGAATACTTGGTGGGGGGCGGTGATTTTTATTTTTTTTAAATTATTTCCCTTTTTGACACATTTTACAAAATAATGTATATTTTGGTCAAATTCAAATTCTCATGAAATGTTCTAAATCATGAATATAATATAGGAAAATGAATTTGCTTTCTAATTAAACAGATTTTATTAAATAATTTTATGTGGTTTGTTTTTTTCCTTCTTTGGATGTGATCACCAATTTTTTTTTTTACACATTTTCATTAAAAAAAACAACTTTGACACAATGACACAATCACAATGTGTTTGAAAACAAATATTTTTAGAAACCTCATGCATTTCCCCACAATAATATATATAAAATCATGAATTTTAGACAAGGATTCTAAAGGTTATTGACTCTTTTTTAAGGTCACTAGAAATCTCATGAAAAACATGCACAATTCAAGGAATGTAAAAGTAAAAGAGTTAAATTAAGGCATTAAGTCATTAAGGCAATGAAATTTAAGCGCGAATAATTATTTCTAGTGATATAAAATTAAAACTTCCTCTTTACCTGATGGAACAAAAGGCTTAAAATTGCGTATTTTTGTTCGAATACAATAACCATTTAACAAAATAGTACAAGATTTTTTGTAAATGTACATTTCATGATTCTTTTGTCAATTACGGCAACGAAGCCATTGTGGGAAAACGAGGAGAACTCTTCTGTCTTCAAAGATACGTTATAAAAGTTGCCCAATAGGATATATTTAGATTTAAATATTTTTTATATTTATTTTATAAATCTATCTACTTTGTCTGATATTTCTTTCTAGCCCACTGGATCCATGCACAGCCATGTAAAGGTGGTACTCGCCAAGGACCTCAATATCAGGACGTGCATTCGCCCAGGGCACTTTTAAAAAAAAAAATTATAATGAGGGGTGGCATTTTTGGCAAGCTGAAGAGTTGTTTTTTGTTTTTGTTTTTTTTTTAACTTAGTGGTAGTGGGTGGCACAACTCTCTAGTTAACATATCGCAACATAATCCCTGGTCCGTAACGTTTTCCCAGGTCTGCTCATTATGAGGACACGTAACACATCAACCAACGCTTGGACATTGGTCGCTCTCTGTTGTTGGTGAAATTCTATAACGTGGTCCATTAATAATTAAATTAATATTATAACTTTTCTAAAATTCAAATGAAATCAATAAAGGTATCTAAATCATCTTGATTATGATTACTATATTAAAAAAAAAAGATGATCGACGAAAATGGCTTAAACAAAAAATAAAATTAGAAAGAAAAAACAACAACCTGCAATAAGAAAAAAAAACACAACTAAAAAGAATAAAACTATGAATCTATGAAATAAGGAGAAATAACACTTTTTAAAAAAAAATTCTCATACTATTATTGTTATCACACCCGGCTCCGAAGCCATTTAATTTATATGGAGCCACTCCGGGTCCGAATAGCCATTCGTAGTTATATGTACCTGGGTACCTAAAGATTTGCAACCTTTTTTTAATCGGGGGTATGCGGCCCGCTGGTGGTAATTGGTAGTCATATTGCGGCCCGCGAAGCTAGGTCAAAAGAACATAAATGTTAAATTCATTGTATATATCACCAAAAGAACATTATGTCGTGAGTCTTTCGTATCATATATAATATAACAAGACATTTGAGCAAGTACTGAATGGACTGGAAAACAGAGCATTACAATGCACTAGAAGAGCAAGTACTGAACATAACAATACACACTAGAAGAGCAAGTACTGAACATAACAAGACCTTAGAGCAAGTACTGAATAGACTGGAAAACAGAACATAACAATACACTAGAGCAAGTACTGAACATAACAAGACACCAGAGCAAGTACTGAACATAACAAGACACTAGAGCAAGTACTGAACATAACAAGACACTAGAGCAAGTACTGACCATAACAAGACACCAGAGCAAGTACTGAACATAACAAGACACTAGAGCAAGTACTGAACATAACAAGACACTAGAGCAAGTACTGACCATAACAAGACACCAGAGCAAGTACTGAACATAACAAGACACTAGAGCAAGTACTGAACATAACAAGACACTAGAGCAAGTACTGACCATAACAAGACACCAGAGCAAGTACTGAACATAACAAGACACTAGAGCAAGTACTGAACATAACAAGACACTAGAGCAAGTACTGAACATAACAAGACACCAGAGCAAGTACTGAACATAACAAGACACTAGAGCAAGTACTGAACATAACAAGACACTAGAGCAAGTACTGACCATAACAAGACACCAGAGCAAGTACTGAACATAACAAGACACTAGAGCAAGTACTGAACATAACAAGACACTAGAGCAAGTACTGAACATAACAAGACACCAGAGCAAGTACTGAACATAACAAGACACTAGAGCAAGTACTGAACATAACAAGACACTAGAGCAAGTACTGACCATAACAAGACACCAGAGCAAGTACTGAACATAACAAGACACTAGAGCAAGTACTGAACATAACAAGACACTAGAGCAAGTACTGAACATAACAAGACACCAGAGCAAGTACTGAACATAACAAGACACTAGAGCAAGTACTGAACATAAGACACCAGAGCAAGTACTGAATATACTGGAAAACGCAGGTTTGACAGCACGTCCAACAAAAATGGAAATTTGCTTCACAGAAATCGAATTTCTAGGTCTCATAGTTGGACAGGGTCCACAGAAGCCAAAACAAGAATGGAATGATATGTTGGAGCCATGGGCGCCCGCAGAAAACTTTCTAGGGGGGGGGCAAAAAATCGATTAACTTTCCGTGGGGGGGGGGGGATTTTTTGTAATGTTTAAATATATTTTTAATTTACTGTGGCGTATTTGTATGGTGAACGAACGGACAGGACATCAGCTTAGTTACTTTCTCTTTATTTTCTCTTTACTTTAACAAATTTTTTGTCTATTTTTGTCCATAAAAATGTTATCCAATCTATCCAGGGGGGGGGGAAGTGCCCCCCTTGCCCCTACCTGCGGGCGCCCATGGTTGGAGCAGACCAGGACCCTACATGAGATGTAGCGCCACCGATGAAGATATTTCAGACTTTTGGGTGGGAGGCGCTAATATAGATCTAATAATAACAGGGACAGCTCTAACTCTTCCATCAGCCCAAAATGAACTAAATTCAATCAAGTTGGGGGCCCTTAAGCGTATGCTTTTTGCAGATAGATACTGCCTAGCTTAGTCTCACCATTTAAATTTGTATTGTCCCCGCAAATTTTTTCATAAATTCACAATGTATTTTTGTGAATAGTTAAATTTAGTTTTGCATCATTATAATATAAACTTAAATGGGGAGCAACGGGAGAAATGCTAGTTAAGATTTTAGGTGTCGCTTTACCTGGGAGCCATCGTGTAGGCCTGCATATGAGGCCTCGTATGTTTTAGGGGATGGAATATTGCAGTAAATACTTTTAATTGTGAACTTTCGTAGGGAAGGACAGAACCAAAAAGTAGCAGAGAGGCAACAAATAGGCGACGTCTCTGCTTGACCAAGTGTATACTATTAGGCCTATATGTTTTATATTACCGGTAATGAATAGGAATGTGCTTTTTTTTAAGTTTTGGGGATAACTACTTAAAAAATAAATGAATTTACAAAAAAAAATGTTTTTTAAAATATAATGTATAAAAATTCCTTCCAAAAAAGGTATCTATCAAACAAAAAAATTCTAAAATAATTTTACATGTTGAACGAAAAAAAAAAAATGCGTTTATTTCTAAATATTTCCAAACTTTATCCAAATCAAAAAGAAACAAAAAATCTTTTGAAGCAAGGGCTAGTCCTATACATTTTTATGGGTTTTCAAAATTGGTATTTTTTATAAATCGTATATAACTGGCATAATTATGTAGAAGACATGCGTTTTTTACATAAGAGATCATATATTTATTAATGTGTGATTTTATGTGAGGGAAATCGTATAAAAATAAAGTTTAAATTCCCAATAATATTAAGTTGATTGAAATGTTGATTCAGATTTTCAAACTACTATAACTTTCTTCCGATCAGTTACAAAACTAGCATTATCTTGCAAATTCCTTTTTTTTTTTGGTAGTAGATAAAAATAAATTCTATGGAATTGGTAAAAAAAAAAAAATAAATAAAGTAGGATATATCGAAGACAAAAAATTTAATTTTTTTTTTTTTAAAGTTGTTTATCTATAGATCTAGATCTAATATAATATTCTTTCTACTGGATTATCATATTAAAAAAAAAAAATTTAAAAAATGCGTTGAAAAAGCTGGGGAAGATTGTTTATTATTCTGATATTTAAGAAAAGTTGTTGTGGATTTAATTTTCATACAATTAAGGCAAGGCCGGCAAGGCTTAGATTATTTTTTTTTAAATTCATTTTCCTCTGTTGTTCCCAAAACTTACAAAATTTAGAAACGCACCCAATTTAATAATAAGCCGTCCAAGCAGTTGTTAATGTGCGCTATAATTCACAGTTTAAACAAATATTTCGTCATTTAGAGATTTATTGTTTATTTTTCATTATTTCTTATTTATTCTTTTTTAAATTCAATTTTTATCATACTGTCTCAATGATTCGTAGACTTTTTTATTGTTCCAAAATTGACTTTATAATGCTGATAGTGATAGCCAACTGAAATGAACCATGTTAATTCTAAAAATGTGGTTTGAAATAGCATTCCATTGATATTTTATGAAATTGTTTCGGTCCGCAATAATCAATGTTTGCAATTGTCCATGTGCGGAATTTTAGGTGTATGCATTTGTCCATGTACGCTGTTTTCCTTGAGCGCAGCTACGTATTTGCGGATCTTTCTGTTTTGTGCGCATATGCCTGGTCACTGTTATTTCACCTGTGTGGTTATATTTTTAAAACGTCATAGTATTAATAAATATGTAAAAATGTTGATCACATGGTGTGTGGTGTGATCACACGGTGTGTGGTGTGATCACATGGTGAGTGATGTGATCACAGGAAAAGAGCCCAAACAATCCAAAGAAGTTCTGTGTCATAAGTCAAAGACAGGAAGAATTCCATTTTCAAACCACATTAGCAGACCTCCATCTCCTTACTTATAATAACTACAATTATAATTCTACAACTAGCTACTAGTATTATTATAGACCCTTACCAACCTTATGTTTTCCATTCTTCATTTTAAGTACGGTACGGCCAATTGAAATCCAACGTTCACTACTGCAGTTATCAATTATCAACTCATCATGACTACAAATTTCTTGACCAAAATTGTCTAATTCTAACACAGGTGTTCATCTCATTACAAGTGTTCCCTCCCTCTCCTCCTCCAGTACTATGCATTTTCTCCTGGTGTCTAATCCAAACCATAGAAATAGGAGCTCATTTATGAGTAAACTATAATTTAAATTTCTTACTGTTTCCCTTTTTGGCAAATGAAACAATTCATGGCCAGGACAGACAGTAGACATGCTAAAGAATAATATATAAAATACAGAGATTTAGTTTAAAGTGAAGTGAAATAAATGACAGTAAATAAACACCACTAAAATAGTAAGAAACATGAAAATTAAAAAAAAAAACTTAAGATCTAAGAAAAGTCGATAACTTCAGCTGTTTTATTTTACAAATGACAATGTAACATTAGTAACATACATAAAATAAAAAAAATTGTGAAGAATCAATGACATTACGTCCCATATCATAAATAATGTTTGCTGGTTATGGCGGACACGGTTGTGTTGTCATAAATGTGAGAAGGTAACCACCTGTGCCACTCATGTTGATTGACGGACGAGTCTGTTGGGGGAGCACCTGTTGGACCATAAAAACCAGCTCATTTCATTTTCGGTTTCTTTTAATAAACAATAATATTTTATGACATAAATTTAATTATTTAACTTTATTTACAAATCTCATCAAAATAGAACATAAATATATAACTGAATTCTATTAGTTACAGTCTATCAAAAATATATATATAACTAAAGTGGCATCTTATGGAATGGGCACCCACCTGGGCCCCTCTTTTAACGTAAATGAAAAAGGGTTATAGTTAAAGGTTTAGAATACAGTATACACTTCAACATGTATAGATCGATTTGGCCAAAGTTGACTTGAAGTGTGCCTCATAGAACTGGATCACCTAGGGAACTCAATCCCAGTGGGGAATGGGATCCCACTAGAGTATCAGAGATCATATTTTATTTTAATTGATAAAAGCTTTTTTCTAAATGCTGTATGGGCTAACACCGGGTACATTGGCTAGTTTCCTAAAATAATTAACTACTTTAGGTTAATCAAATGCTTCATTTTTTAGTAAGCCCATTTCTGCCTAAACCTCTTTTTAGGTAAACCCTCAAATTCGACAATTTATCGAGCATAAAAATGATTGAAATTCAATTGCCATTATAAAAAAATAGGATACATATACAGAATAACTTTTAATTATAATAATTGAAGTTGAACATTTTCACATTTTTACACATTCTCTGCCATAACCCTTTTTAAATGGCTTGTTTGATTCCTTCATGATCTAAGTTGGCAAATAAACTTCTCAAGAACTTGTGAAGTCATGCTCAATTTATAACTCTTGTCATTTAGCAACAAATGAAGATTAAAAGAATGTTCAACTAACTAATTTAAGACTGACTGTCATCTAATGACATCTTTTGTTCATTTTTTTTTTCATTTCTCTCCGCCTTATTTCATTACCTGGTACTCTCTGAACCATGTTTCTGATAATTTCAGTTGCAGGCCAATTTGTTTTTCTTTTATCACAGAGTAGCATTCCACCAAAGGCTGAAAGTTTAAAGCGAAAATAAAGAAAATCAAATAAACAAAATTCTTTCATGTCAAAACGATTATATTATTTCTAGGTCAAAGGTTATTAGATAATTAAAATCAAGGGAAGCTACTTCATTACAACAAATATTCAAATATATTTCCCAGTTATATACCCCTAGCTTACAATATTCAAAGCAAATAAAATTTATCTCAGTACTGGCACGGTTACTAATAAAAAGGAAATTACTGGTTATTTTTTTTAGCTAGTTTAAGATGTAAGATTATTTAGTAGCACCTCTATAAACTGACAGTAAACAACCACAGGCCGAGATGGCGGCACAAAGTCTAAGAGCTTCATCAATATTGGTGTTGGATTATATTTGCAGGCAATGACCAGACTGAAAGAATTTATGAAGACACAAGTTAATGCATTATATTGGGGCATAATAAAGTTAATCCATTTAAGTAATGGTTTTAAACCTTTTTGACTTGAGACACATTAAAAGTAATTACAGTACTGAAATTCTACAACACACCATTGAAGAATTAAAAATATCTGCTTTTTCATCATTGTAAATGTTACGGATTATTGGTCCCATTCTATGTGTGCAATAGCAAAAACATCATAAAAACACTTACTGGTGTGTTTAAACTCACCAGTTAAAAATTGTTGAACTTAAATATATATCAAAAATCAAGGCTAAAGAGCCTTATGGCCTTCTTTCATAACAGTTGATTGATATAAAATGTATAACAATAAACTGAACTCCACCTGTCTAGTTTTTTCTCTTTAATGATCATAGACGCTACTTTCAATCGTTCAGCTCTTTGTTGTCTTTTGATGTCTCTGGCTGCCTCCATCTGTAGATATGTCAAGAGTTAATGTTCAGAACATGCATTACAAGTTTCGAAATAGGTAAGTATGTTAAATAGTATACGAGGACGTGGATGAAACGAGTAAAAAGCCATAACAATTCATAATTCAATCTAACATACATTAAATTTACATACCTCTCGTTTAGTATTTAATGCTTGTGACACTGTGCTATCTAACATTTCAACATCTGCACCATTTTTTTTTTCATCACCCACAAGTTTTGTATCAGTCAATTCCTTTAAAGATTGATGTTCACCTTCCAGGACCTCCTCATCAGCTGGTAATTCTAATGATTGATTAGGTTTACACTCCTGTTTAACATTAGAATCTGAAAAATCTTCATCTGTTGTAGCTGGTATTAAACTGTCTAAACCCAATTCTTGTGTTTGTCTTTTTACTTCAGTTTCTTGTAGGTTTGACAATGCAGTTATTGGAAGATAGTAGAAATTTGAAAGATGGTCTTTAGGGAAGTTGAAATAGTCCATCACTTGACTGTAATTGAGAAAGAGATTTTTTTAAAAGAAACATTGAAATAAACTAATCTGAAAAGCAATCAGTTCGGTTACTTTCTTCTCCAGCTACTGACATTTGTCTTAAGTTTAATAATTGCATTAAATCTTTACAGCAAATGAATATTTTATCAGCATTTAATCACTATATTTTCTAAGTAAAGATTGTAGCATTTAATTATTATTTACAGCAAAGATAGAATTCTCCACTAATGGCATTATCAATGTAGAATCAGTTAAAGGTTGCATTAATGAAAAAAATATAAATTTTGTTGTTTAACCATTATATGTCTCCATGTACTCACCGGCACATTGTGTCATTGGTGTTTGGAATGAAGTGAATTAGTTTCCCTTGACCTGAAATAGTTCACACAAATGAAAGACACTTTTGTGAGGGTGAGGAAAGATAAATTAATTTGTCTGTAACATGACTTTAAATATATCTATAAGTTATATAAATACAGTATCACGTTGGTAATCCAGTGTGCCAATAATATGGATTGCCCTAAAGAAAAATATTGTGACGTGATTTAAAGTGAACCCATTCCAAGCTTAAACATGAACAAATTTTAAAAGCTTAAGCATGAACAAATTTTAAAACCATGTTTATTTTTAGGTGCCGTAATGCGAGTATCTTTTTACAAGTCACCTCAACATTTACGACACCGATTAAAAACGTGGTTGCCAAAAAGAAAACGAAGCACAAATCTTATTCAAATAAAAACCGTGACAGACTTTTTCGCTTAATAATTACATGTACAATAGTTTATTGGTTTGAAATATAGTGCTGTGGGCATATTTTGTAGGTTTTGACTCGGGTAGTTTTTTTCTTTTGTTTCTTTCTAGTTTTCCAATAAAATAGTTATTGTAAGCTAAATTGATATTTTTATATCTAATTTACTGAAGTGAAGATACCAGTCAATAATCAGGATGGGGGTTAAGTCAAGATAATGGATGTCTTATTGTAATTTATAAAATGACTAGTTATTGCTCATCAAACAATGGCGGCTACAATGAGTGCACTTTCCATCTACTAAAGTTACATGACAAAAAATGCATTCAAGTAACTCACTTTATAAGATTCTCAAATAGTGCTACCCACACCTCCAGGTACGCCCTTGCCCCCGAACTAAATTAATATTCCAATGTCCCACCCCCTTTTATACAGCAGATTTATTACACCTGTTTAAATTGAGACTATTTCCATAAAACAAAAAAAAATATTACGCACCAAACGCACTTTCAGTATTTGTAAGAATCTCAGTTGGCGCAGTTATTATTGTAATTTTATTTTGAACGCTTTTGAACTCACCATTAGACCATACTTCCTTTCATACCTAGAAAATTAAATGTATTGATTATAGATTAAATTTATCTCTAAATCATTTACATTGATTTGACCAGTATGGGTAAAAAGCCATGTAGGAGACTGTGATTTAAAAAATACTATTTGGCACACAAAATCCAAGTTTCATAATCCTTGTTCTAGTAGCATTCAGTATATATAAATATTTTGATTCTACATACTCCATACTTGTATTCATTTTATTTAAATTTTGATGAACTGAGCACATCAATATGTAATTGGTATGCCACCCCAAGCCAACCATCCAATGACATAATCTGTATAGTATATATAACTATTAATATTTATAAAAAGTTTTAAAATTGAGTTACCTCCCATTCTTTCTAGCAACGCAGCAAGGACGAGTCCCTGACACGTTTCAACAACACCAACATGGCTACCCCACCTAACGTTACTGTAGCTTAATAACTGGGACAAAGTGTCTGGTCTCATATTGCTAGTGAGAGAAAACATTGTAATTAATAAACATCAACAATTTTATGTGAAATGACAGAATACAGTGTTAAGTTAGAATGTCTCAGACTAAAGTTATTTTTGTTTGGTTAAAAATAGTTTTCATAGCATCAAAAAAAAACACCCTTTGCCAGATTTTCTGTCTTCACTGTGGACTGGCCAAGGATTTTAATAGTTAACAGTGTCAAGGTTGATTAAATGCTAAATAATATAAGCTTAAGATCTTTGTTATTTGTAACATAAAATTAATTAGAAAACTAATTTTTTTTTTAATTTTTAGTGAACAAGTGTATTATTTGATTCTAGAATAAAATTCCTACCATATCTTATTTGGTTCTTTAGAAAATATCTCCACAACAAGTCTTGTAGTTGGTCTCAACAGTTTGAACCTGAGAATATGCCTGTAGAGAATATTATAGGGTGCAATGTTTAAATAGAGTAAAGCAGGATACTTATCTGGAGGGTGGGTTTGTTTACAAAAACAACACCTCAACTCAGTTCTCAAGATGAAGATTACACAGGTGCCAAAGCTAACATTTACACAGCTTAATTCTCCTTTCTTGTTCTCACTTTTATATTTCTTTCATTCTTGATTCTTTGTCTTTGGGGTGTTTTTTTTGTCTTCCTCAGACATGCTTGCATTAATGATCTAAACAAATCTTTGCCCTAATTTATGCTGCATTTTAAACTTCTAATTATATGCTATCTTTTGAATAGTTGAGCACTGCCAATTCGTGCCTGGACATAACTACATATTAACAATAAATTAAAAGAATGAAATGCTTACTTTTGCTTTTTTTTCTTGAGATACTTGGCTTGTGAGAACTGTGTCTTTGTTTTAAAAGTTTCACTGTTTTCTATCAGTACTTCAATTATTTTCTGAGAATAAAAATTGCAAATATTTGTAACAGACTGTTAGTTTTTATAAGGTAGTGCTTGTTTTATTAAAATATGCTACTTAAAAAATGAAAGGTGACCTTCCCTAAATCATAAGCTGTAACCTAATCAGATAAAATTAATTTTTATCCATAAAAAGTATATTGCATGCGATCTGCGTACCGCTTTTCTTGTAATTATGTGAACAGCATTTCACACAGTATAAGATCATTCACTACCACTGAATAGAACTTTACTGTAGTAAGTGCAATAGTTACCTCTCCTCTCACTCCATCTTCCTTCATTTTCATTATGTCATCCAGTGACATCTTTTGGTTGGAATCAGCATCCAGCAGATTGCGGTTGTCTGCTCCTGTGACCTCGGCTGAAGAGTATAAATGAAATTAGATACATTTCACGTCGAAAAAAACATTTCCAGTAACTTATTAATCAATGTGATGTAAATCATCTACTTTATTGGCATATTTTCCTGGTGACTGATAAAATCTTATTTTGTTTCTATCTTTAAAACAGAACAATAAAGTTAAAAAAAAACAAATGCTTTTGTATTTAAAAAAAAAAACCTGACAAGAGCTAACATTTTATTGTGTCAAGTTTCCAAGGTATCTTACGTACCGGTAGTCAGAAAAAAATTATCTTTGCACTGAGACAGATAAAACATATAATGTGTATTATGTTGCATTCAGAAGGTGAAAGTAATTTTATATCCTCAAAAAATTGTATTTGTGTAAAGCACACCGGACTAGATTAAAATCTTTCCTCATATCCATTGTTTTATGCCACTTTTCCACACTTCCATTCCAGCAAAACATTTATCTCACACTTTCACCACTGGTTCCATTTATCCAGGATAATTTGGAGTAAGGCCATTTATCCAGGATCATAAAAAAAAAACATAGTCAGTTGAACTAAGGCCAATCATAATAAGAAACATAGTCAGTTGCAATAAAGCAAATCGTAACATAAAAAACAGTATCACTTGACGTCACTTGATTGTAAAAACAAATAATTTTTAATGGGGATAAAAAATTGACAAAGGTGAACAAAAAGTTAAACTTTAGTACAGCCTACAGCTGATATTTTACAAGATGATTTCATAGTAAATGTAGTTATGTCTAATGTAATTATAACCTCCTCCAATCTGTAGCTCTGTAGCCCTGCTTGACTCCACCTTAATAATTTTTCCTCTTTCAAACTCAAATGTTGATCCAAATGGCTGTCCAATCAGTTCATCAACACTAAGTTTAGCCTTTTCAAAGAACACCTGTCTGATAACAAAAATAGATTCAAATCAATCAAATGAAATATTTTGTTATTAGGGCCTATTGAACTGTTTAACATTTATAAGTAATATAAAAATGTATTACTTGGATTAATTGATTCATTTAGTTGAAATTGACGATTTATCTTTTTATTTTACCATTTTCTCTCTCTCTCTCTAAATTTATATATATATATACATATAAGATATATAGTCCAAACTGAATATGACCAAAAAATAGTATGTCAATTATTTTAAGTTAGGGCCTTTCCATAAATTTATGTCAAGAGTCTAGGGGGAGAGGGGCACATTTTTGTGACGATGTGTGACGAGGCAGAGGGGAAATTCTGTCCGTTCCCAAGACACACACTAAAACTTATGGTGAACAATCTTTCTCTTTCTGCGCCCCCAAACAGTGGAATTCTTTGCCACTTACCACTTTACATCCGCAATATACCAAACCCCCAGGCCTTCAAAACTGCACTCAAAACACATTTCTTTAAACTATACTACCATGACTGATTCCCCTCCTCTGACCGATAAACAATCCTGCTGGCTGCCGTCCATGGTTTGCCATGTAAAAGTTCTGGGGTGGGTGAATATACATTTGTTTTTGTTGTTTTGGTTACACGCTGTTCTTTATTTCATAAATGTATTTTATTTTAATGTCATAGAATTAGGACTACCAATGAATTGCAGCACTGCAGGCCCACTCCGTTTTATACAACCCCCTCCAAACCGTATAAATCATATTGTAATAAAATTAAAAAATAATTAATAATTTAGTTAATCATAATTTTATTTCTTTGATTAACTTTTTATAAATGTCACAGAGTGACTATTAAGCCAAGGTCAGCCATAGTGAGTTAGAGAGAGGGACAAGGGTAAGGGGGAATAATTAAATACCATGCATGGTGGAGGGTTCAGACCTGGATGCCACAGGGTTGGGGGTACCGACCGACTAAAAAGGCCGGCGTGTCAGCCGGGTTACCAGCCATCTGACCAGGAGCTAGCTTATCAGATTTCCCTGGAACGACTGTTGCGCTAGGGGGGTTTAGGACCATTTCAATTGTTTGCAAATTTAAGTACGCGAAGATTTGGGAGTCAGATTACAGACATGGGAGGGAACCTCCATGGGCTCAGGAATTATAAATAGGGACCGTTGGACAGGACTGGGCGAGAACACAGCCAGACAGGGTAGCGGACAGTCAGGGAGAGCTCCGTCGGTAGAAGTAGAGGACTGTCAGAGTTACCATCCACATAAAGTGGTTAGGCATATATATATCGACAACGTTTGGTAGACACCACTGACCACACTTTGAAGAACATTAGAGAGAGGTAAGTGTATGTAAGGTGTGTGATTAAAGAAGCTGTAGGGTGGTTTGTGTGATCGAGAGTTACGTTAGGTAGACGGTAGTAGTTTAGAAGACGACGGTGAGTATCTAGTTGGAAGTTAGGATTGATCACATGGTGTAGGGGATTTATTCATATATTTCAGGAATAGTCGCCCTTTATATTATCGTGAGAGTAGATGCTAGCAGACCGACCATCTCAAGCACTTGGCAGTGAGACGAATGTCCATAGTTCCATACAGATGCTAGATGGAAGACAGTCCCACTAGACACCACCATTAGAGTCAGTAGCGTGTCGAGGGAGTCATAAACTAAAGTGCCTGTATCGTGCAGTCGTAGTCCGCAGATGTGCTTTGAGTGACTGAAGTTAAAGGACAACCATTATAAGCGTCTTAGTGTATCTGTTAATATACTTAACTATTACATTCATCATATGTTATGGTATATGCATAGTTTGTTTCATGTCAGTTACTTATACGTTTTAGATAATAAATTAGTCTTGGCTATTTTAAGTTAATTGAAGACTTCTTTGTTTATTGTATGTTTATTGTGTTTCCTTGTTTTGTACAAACAAGGTGTGTCAGAAAAAGGGTAGAATTTAGACCCAAGCATTACGTAGCGTGAAAGAGCTCGTGACAATAAACTAGGAAAAATATTACCAATACAAGTAATGTGCAAACAAAATTTACCAGAAAAACATTTATTGCTGCTAATCAAAGTGCATAAAAACTGATTTTGGCTAATTTAGAGAGATAGCACCCCGACATCATTTGCGTGTTTTGTCCCTGGTTCCGATAGGGTCAAAACTCTGGCTCTGATAGGCTGATAGGGTCAAAACCCTGGTTCCAATAGGGTAAAATCCAGGTAACCCAGGTTAGGGATGTTTAGGATTCAGGTTAGGTTTAAGGATAGATTTAGGGTTCAGGTTAGGTTTAAGGATAGATTTAGGACATAAGTTCGCGGGTCACTCCAACCAAGATGGCGGCCACAGTGCTATCTCTCCAAATTTACCCTGATTTTTTTAAACAGCAGCAACAACTAGCAATGGCAGCACACACAATTTTCTGAACTTCCGCATCAAAGGGCTTTTATCCCAGTTTGAAAACTACTGTTCTGGTGAAATGTATCTGACACAGGTGCAGTAATTTGATTTCCAGAGTGACGCATATTATGGGGACCAATGGGCTAGCCAAACTGTCGGCGGTATAAACCCGCAACACATTTTTTTTTTATTCCTGTGACCTCACACTTATCTATTAATCTATTTGATTTCTTTGATCTTTGTATGGGGATGGGGGCTAAAAGTTTCTTGTTTGTACGAGTTTGGAAAAGGGGGGGGGGCAAAAAAAGTAAAGAACAACACCCCCCACCAGTATGGTTCTGGTAGAGACCATTTGTGTCTGCACTTGGCATCCATAAAGTCTGGTTAGCTTATCTTAGTCTAAAAGGACAGACTTTTTAATTTTAGTAGGCTTAAAATTTCAACTTTTTCAGCTTCTTTACTTTGACTTTAGTATTAGTATTAGTAGAAGTAGTTAAAAGTAGGCTATTCAGTCATTATTGTTTTCTTTGATTATGACTTATTCTAACTGAATCATCATTGATTGTAGTGACAAGTAGTAGTAAAGTGTGTGTGGGGAACTGTGGTGACAATTTAAAATTATGAGATAGGATTGTCCTTTCAACTTTGTAACTTTTTTATTTATTATTTTAAAGTAAAAACAGATATATGACATGCCTGGCTTATATAGGCTTACTGATACTGCGTTAAAATAAATTACCGATTTTTTTTCATCTGAAATACTCTTGTTGCTCCGTCCCGCTTGAAAACTACATAGTCTCCTTCTGAAACAACTGAGTTTGACATGTTTACAAATACAGGGCTATATTATATATTAAATCCTGTTTCTATTTTAGCGTGGTAGTCATTTAGTGTACCCAAGAGTTATACTACCGAGACTTGAGTTAAATCTCTGTGAATTTCAAGACAACATGTTGAATTCAAGTCTGGACACCTATTATACTGAAGAATATCCCTTGATTTAGCACTCTAGGTCCTTGTGTAAATACATTTAAAATCATTTTTTGGGTTGTAGTGGCTTATATTTTCAAATAAATACAGCAAGCTACATGTTTTATTATTATTTTTTTTAAGTTTTGCATACGATGATCTAGATTCTAGATAATATTGAAAAATCCCTTACTTATGTAGAATTTAACATTTGGGTAAATAGTTTGACTTTTAAAAGGGGGAGTACTCTAATTGAAGTACCTTACAGCCATTGTAAATAAAAATCATTTTGAAAATTTTACGAAAGTAACAAGTAATGGAGGTTCTACCTCTCCATAAACATAAAGAGTATTTAGAAACATGTATTGAAATATTAAATGAATTTTGGCCTAGATCGAAGTCTGCGAGGTAATACGAATATACTTTCATTTAAATATGTCTAGCCTGGATTAGAGTTAGAGTTAGTGAGTACTTGACTTAAGTTTAGTCTTATTAAGTCTTAGTTTAGAGTTTAGTCTTAGTACTTAGATTTAGACATGAAAAAAGAAGGTAAGGTGCAAGGCCCGGCTTAGGCGGATTTAAATTAAAGCAGGCTATCAATAACTATAATAAAGTAATTTAATTTAATTTTTAGGCCCCTTTTTAGACTAAGTCAGTGAATATGTGACTAATGTAAGAGTTCTTACTTCTTAGTATTAAAAGATTATGATAGGTTTAGTCAGTTTAGACTAAAGTTTAGAGGTCAGTAGTCCTGAGTAGGTGGGATTAGCGGTTGAATAATCCCCTCACAATAATAAATAACAGTGAATACTGCCTACGATAGCCATTCATTTGACAACTTATTTAAACCAACAGATTAATATTGATAGATACACAAATCCGTAAAATAATGTCAAACTATTTTCAATGTTTTGACAACCCTCCCCCATTTTTACAAATTTGTCACATAATTTTAGACACCCTCTCACAAATTTGTAACCCCTTCCCACCACCCTTTCTGGATGCATGATGTCGTGTGGGTGTCACAAAAGTTAAATTTTTTCTACATCACAATTTTTGGCCTCTTAATTATCCAAGCCCCTTGCTCCTGCAGCCTCAGGGGTTGCAAGTCCCAAACGATGACTCAGGCTGACTGTAAACTAATCTCTATAGAAGAGATTAAATTATTTGAATTTTTGAAAATAAAAGCAAATCTCTCATTCTTTCATCAATCATACTTATAAAAGAAAAATTCCAACCGGAAGTGTGCAAATGCAGCACAGACTTTGAGTGGCATTGTAAAATGTAAGCTTATGAGTCATTGGTTTCATCAGTTAGATAATGTGGTTTAGATATATTTTGTTCTCATATTATAATATATTTAACTCTTTCGCTGCGGAATTTTTTTATCAAAAAAATGTACATTTTTTTCGAAGAGCGGAAAAAGAGTGAGAGGTTGGGTTTTTAAAAAAAATATTTAAAATATTATTCTTTGGTTTATAAGTCTAAACTTAGTGTCAAATGAAAGGTAATTAAAAGGACTATATATTTGTACACTAGTTTCTACAGTTTAAAAAAAAAAAGTTACACGAAAGAACCATAAAATGTGAAAATATTTTATGCTAAACCATTTTTCCCCAAACCCAACAATATACGCATACCTCATCTTCAATTCTATAACTCAATTCCTCTAAAACTACTACCATCGGAATCATGCGATGCATCTAAATATAAATCATCTTCGCTGTCAAAACAAATATAAAACAATTCAAAGCTTTTTTAACTGTTAATCGTCTAGGAAACGTACCTACTAGAGCCTAGGGTAGCCATAGCAACAGTAAAAAAAAAAAAAAAAAAAAAAAAAAAAAAAAAAAAAAAAAAAATAACAAAAAAAAAAAAAAAAAATAATCGTCAAAATAATGCTTCAATTGACAATAAATAAGCCTTGGTTTCGATTGTAAACAATGAAGTACCACTCTTCTATGTAAAAGTCTTATTTAAAAATAGCTCTTAAAAAGTTTAACCGAGAAATAGCAAAGAAAGAAACAGCGCTTTGGTCCATGCTTTTGAGAACGGCGGAAGAACGCAGTGTGCGTTGTTCCGCATTGAAAGAGTTAAAGCTAAAACTCTTTTGGTGTAATTCATACAGTCTGTAATTTAAAGGTTTTGAATTTGTTGCACATTAGTTTTAAACTTATCAACAAGAGATCTTTGTTGTAAAATTTAAATATCAATGTTTCTCTTTTAAATTAGTATTTAAATTAGTATCTCAAATCAGTTATGCTATCGCTTTCCATTTTCTGAGCTGAATACCTTTCAGTTACAAGATATTTGGCTCATTTAAGTTATCAACTTCTATAAAATATTTGGAAGTTAAATGATTAGTAATAGATGCAAGGCTCTCTATCTGCTGCTCAAAACCAAGTTCTGTATAAGGAGGTTTGGCAGATAAAACCTCGGAGTAGGTCCCCTTTGTTAAGCCACAGAAAATAATTGTCAGAGTTTGATGTGCAATAAGAAGTAAAAATACCATGAGTTTAAAAGGTCAGGTTTCTTTATTTATCAGCTATGTGTGCAATACGGTCCAAAAATTGCATATGAAAAAAATTACTGACGTTCTGAATAAATACTAGTGTCTAAAAAAGGAGAAAAAAAAACTACACATCTATCACAAAAAATTATTTTAACTCCTATCAAAATAATAATAATTTCACTTCTATCACCACAAAAGTATCAACTTACGTGAACCAAATAAACACAGCTTCTATACTATATAATGTTTCCAATCATCACTCGGTGGCCAGATGTGGCTGAGTTCAATTCATGATTAAAGGGAACATTATAATTAATTGTTCACTCATTTAATTTAAAAACGTAAAACTACTGCGCATAATCTGACTGTGACTGTAGGTTGGGAAAAAAAAGTTTGCATAATTTAATCTAAACAAAACTTATATGTTTAAATTAAAATCTGGTTAAAAAGATTGCATGTTAAGAAATCAGTTTTGTATTTTTCAGAGAACATAGTCTGAATCAGTCTTGTGATGCTTTGCCAATATCTCTAGCTTTTGTTAGAAAGCACAATCATGAAGTTGAGGTTATTGGGTACAGTAGAATAGCAGCAGTACAAGGAATTGCAAATGCATGTCTTGTTGAATCTGGTAATTATTATAAATTATAAGGAAATTTAAAACTCTGTTTAATTTTAATGTTTAAAAATATATCTAAATGCATGAAACGTTTTGGTAATTTTTAAATACAAGAAAGAATTAAAGATCTCTTGGTATAATTTAATACCATAGGTTATAGTTTAAATAAACTTGCATTCAAAATTCTTTAACAATACTACACCTAATTATCTTTTAATACCAACCATAAAGAAATCATATTATGATTTATTACTTACCCTTAAAATGTTATGTTCCCACATAGTGACATAGTATAAGCCAATAGCTTACACAAATATATTGAAAAGTATTTTTTTTTTAGAAAAAGTGTCCCTTTGTTATAAATTATAATTGTAACTATTTAATTGTAACTATTTAAAAGGTTTGTAATGGGTATACACTGGCAAAACTAAACAGGCTTATCCTTAGAAGTTTATGGTATGTGATTAAGTACTTAAGATGTTTCTTTTACTCATTGTAAAAATTATAGAAGAATTTGAACAATTTATCAGAAAATAAATTTTCACTCCCTCCATAAGGATGAAGTTCAAGAAATTTATGGGAACTAACCATTATTTTACTTATGGGCAGTGATAGTGAGAGAATCTCATCGAGGTAAAGGTCTGGGCAGGATACTTATGCAACTAACAGAAAATTATGCCAAAGTCAGGTAAAGTATCTTTGGATCATTTATAACATTCACAATTTTGATTGATTTATTTAAATACCGTAATATAGATTTGAGGAAAAAACATTTTAAAACCATTTTTTTTAAAATTTATGATAAAAATGAGTGGCACTGTTAAATGTGCTTGTAATTTTTTCTAATCAACCTTAATATTAAATTAATAAATGGGTGCCTTTGGCAGTTGGGTACTTTTGGTAAATTTTATGTCACATTTTTATCTAATTAATGTGAAAAAATTCACTTTGTATTACCGTAGTACAAACCAAAAGTGTTTTTTTTTTTTTAAAAAGGAATCTGCAGAATCAAAGGGTTAACCATTGATCTATCAATTAGGAAACTCACGTTAGATGTTCGTAAGAGTACAATATATAATATTGTCAATAGATATTTATAATCAAAACTCACAGACACTGTAAAATGTTGTTGCCACCATGATCATAATTTATTAAAGTAATATTGTACTGTAACTTTAATGAAATATAGGTAAAATAAACAAGTATTTGCTTTAATATGAAAAATCTTTTGAAAATATATTTTTATCACTTCAATAAAAATATGAAGGTGCAAGTTTTACTTTTAAGCTACCATACAAAAGAAATCCTCAATCTTTAAGTATTTAGAATAATATTTTTATCAATCATTTTTTTAAAAATTAGGTATGGTGTTAAAACTGTATATCTCAATACACTTGACCAGGCTGGATTTTACTCTAAAGTCGGCTACATTAAATGTAAACCAGTTATTAGTCTAGGAGCTAATGCAAATAGGCTATCAGAAGAAATGGTAAGCATTCAACAATAATTGGTTTTTTAAATCTCCTACTCAAGCTATTGAAAAAAAGAAATTGAAAAGGTTTAGTTTGTTACTATAAATTTTCTTTTATTTATCATCAGTAAGAATTATCAGCAAGTTTCCAATTTAGAGAAAATGTTATTTTATTTAATGTAAAAATCTATTATAATTTAATTATTAAATTATTGTATGCCAGTCAGTTTAAAACTTCCTATAAATAATACCAACATGTTTCAGGTACAAAAACTTTTAGGCTACTCAACAATCTCACCAGACAACCAAAATATTCCTGTGTGTAGTGGAGAAGGAGCAAACAAAATTCCTGAACAAAGTGTAAAGACAGACATAAGTTCAAACTTCAGTGATACAGTGATTATTAAAACTCAAGCCCCACCACCTCCTCCTCCCCCACCGCCACCTCCATCAAAACTAGAGTTAAGTTTAAACAACAGAGCTGTAGTGAGGATGAATCCAGATTCTGTTACTTGGATGAAAAAAGACTTGTAATTTTGGTTGAATCACAATCGTGTGTGCTTTTGAATTGAATGTGAAGTAAATTTTATACTTTAGTCACTTGAGCACGTTCTTTATTGAGGAATAAATTGCCAGCCTCATCGTCTCAGTCAATTATCCAATTATCTCTCATTATAGTTTTATACTGAATATATATTTATATATACATATATATTTTTTATTTTTTTTATTTTTAAGTGTGATAATAATATTTGCAATAAATTTAATACTTGAAAGTTGAATGTGTTTAAATTAAAAGATTTATTTATATTTTTTAAATGTGTAGAGATAATTTATACTGTGTATTGTTTTAGTGTGAAAATTAATACAGGACTGAACAGAAATGGTAACTTGAACTTTAGCAGTTGAAGAGTACCAAAAGGGTCATGTGATTTGGGCATTTAGTTCACATTGTTTTTGTAAATTGGATTATTCTTACAAGATTTTAATTAAAACCCCTTGATCACACATAACTTGCATTTTTATAATTTTCTTCTCTTATTGCATACACATTATGAAACTTTCGTAATCACATTACTGAGTTACATTAAAAACAAAAAAAACAAATGAAGAGTGAATGCCCTGGAATAATGTGGTGTGTAATATTGACACAACTCATTTACTTAATTTGATTTAAACTATCTTGGGTTTAAATTTAATAGAATAAAAGGCCATGAAATCTAGCAATTGTTAATTTAGACCAAATATCCAATTACCAGTTATCAATTAGAAAGGCTGTTACTAGTGTCATCCAATGATAGGTGCAACCCAATTTGCCTCTCTAAACACTCTCTTGTGGAGCTATCAGCTATCATGTTAAAATTTCAAGACAACCAACATGATTTAGGTGAAGAGAAGTTTTATGATTTATTTAACAAATAGCAATCATAAATGAACAAACTGATTTCTTGAAATGAATTTATAATAAAATTGTTTGTGTTAGATTTCTAATATTTATATAGCTGCCCTGCTCACTTCCATGTGTAGACAGGTTCAGAAGTAGATATGGAGCTTTGAGAAGCTATCATTCTTAACTAAGATTTGAACCTTTTCTGCTCAAAACTTCTTGCATTGCAGCCTATCATAAAGGACTGAAAATTAGATAGATTGTTATATTTTTACAACTTGTTACATGTTAACATTTTTTTAAAAATTGAGTTCCAGTTGCTTACACTCCTTAAAGGGATATAAAGTAGGTTCTCTAACTCTAATATTTCAATCAATGAATGACTTCTTTAACTTATTACCTTAGTTTTGAAATAGCTAAAATTAATTTTGTTCCAATTTTCTAAGAGACCTAAAAAGGTATTAAAATAATAAAGACAGTAACTAAAAGTTAAATTTAAATGAATTTCTGAAACTTATTTTCTTTTACACTAATATACTTTGTAGAATTTTTTAAAACCATTTTTGCTATTTATATATATATTTACCATATATTTACCAATTTACCATGCATAATAAAAATGACAATGAATTCTCTTAACTTTTAAAAGAGCTCTTTTTAATGCATTACACTTAGTTTAATTAATTAATTTCAATATATAAAACCAAGAACATTTTGAAATATAGATGCTCCATTTAAGGAGTGATTAGCCTTTAGTCTTAAATGAGTATAAAATGAGATTTTCTGAAATAAAATACTTAATATTCCAGTCACCTAGTGAAGATACTAAAATAGTCATGACTATAATAACTACTTATTAATGTATGAAAATAGGTATGCAGCATAAATTAGCTGCAAAATTAACATTTCTCTCTCACTTTTCTCTTGGTCAGGCCAATTTATATCTTTACAATGCAGCACCCTTAAGATATTTCATATTGAGATTCATAGCAAATTTCATTTTCTTCAAACTTTTTTTTTTAAATATGGGTTTAACTGAATAATTTGCAAAAATCATCAAACATTATTTCATATCAGTCAGGATCATTAATGTAACAAACATATTACCAAGAAATGTAGTTTAAAAAAGTTTCTGAAAATCTAACCACACACAAATATGATACACTTTTCTTAGTTTGCTAGGCTAAAAAGTTTAAGTATTTGCAATAAGATTAATACACCCGGCTGATGGTTCATTGATTTAATAATTGTGTTAGCCATAATAAATTATTACAGAATATGGTTCAGAAATATCCCAAATGAGACAGAATGAAGTCAACAATGCAAGAGTTATAAATAGAATAAATAATTTAATATCAATGCACCTGAAAAATAACAAGGCAGATATGTATCATCAAAATATATATCTATATCACTTTGATACCGGTCTCAGTCTCAGAAAACATAAAATCTTTTCCATGCTGATTTTAAAGAAAATCAAATCATTTTAGTAGCTCATTTTATATTTTCTAAAATTCAAACAAACCACTACTTAATGTATTCATAAGCCCTAGCCAACTGGTTTCATGAAAACAGCTGAAAAAATTTGAAACACAGATTTTATTCAAACAGATAAATGGTGTTGGAAGCAATCTGATTATTTTTTTTAAAAACATAACTTTTATAATTTTCAACATTTAATGGTCCTAAATAATAAAAATGATAAATATTATCAAAAAGAGATGTTATGAAAAAAATTAATCACACTACTGATAAAAAGTTTGGAGTATAATTCATGCATTGTGGGGGAAAATGTTAAAGTGAATAATTGTAAAAGTTTGTCATCACTTTGTTGCACTAAAACATTCTTATGGAAATTGATCGATTTTAAACAAAATAAATTTAAACTGGCATCAAGATAATGAGTGATCCCTGGATCTTTGATGCTCCACCTCCAATCTTAGTAATTCCTGCTCTAGAGCAAAAAGGTGTTGATCTTCAGCATCTGGTGCTATGCGTCTTAATGCTTCAGCCAAGTTAAAAATATAGTCTTTATTATGGCCACTAGGACCAACAGAGTGGAAAATCTGTCTTGCCATGTCTTCGAGAGGTGCAGGACCAAGAAAAAATGGGTTGTCCTCTGTTCCTATGTATAATGTCAATTTAAATGGGCTCTCATCTTCTTTCTGTGGGTAAAAGATTACCTCTGTCTGCTGGTAGCCACCTTTTTCTCTGTGGTCAAGGTGACTTTTCACTTCATTGACTTGAGCTGCTGGAATCTTGTATGCAATCCCCCAAACAGCATCCTATTTTTTTTTTAAATAATTATTGGAAATACTGATCAGAGCTGATTAGGTATTGCATCAGTTTTATCACTAACAAATCTATTACTATTATTATATAATTTGTACAAGACTCATTTCTTTTAGTTCCGATTTAATTAGATAATTAGGAGATAATGAACTTACATTTTCATTTTCAGATGGCACCAAAGTTGCGACTCGCCCAGGCTGTGGAGAGCAGTGTTTTAATCTCTTTAAAAACTTTTCTCTCTTTTAAAAAATAATTTTTTTCTAGAAATTATGCATCACACCATTAATAACTTAAATATTTAATCCCATCACATTATTATGCTGGTTTTGATAATATTAAATTTTTTATTAAGATTTGGCTCGTAGAATGAACAATACCGGTATATAACAATATAAGTTAGCTTTAATAATAATTTTACATAATACACAAGTATACGTTTCGGCACATGCCTTCATCAGCACAACAACAAAAATAATTAAATAAGTATAAATTAAATTTACATAATATATATATACACATATATCCTACCTAAAAAAAGGGGGGAGAAAAAATAGAAGTGGGCGAAAAAAACAGACGGAAACAAAGTAAAGAAGAATGGAAAGGAAGTGACTTCGAGTTAAAATGTAAAAAATTCAACAGGAAAAAGACATGGCAATTACATAAACTTGTGGATTTTGTTTATCCCGTATGGAGCTGTATGATAACAAGATTTGGTGTCAACATAACTTATTATCTATAAAACTATTTGGCCTAATTCTAATTCTAATTCTTATACCTTTCCAGGCACTCCACGGTGATCTTCACTGCCTTGCCAGAAGCGTCTGCAATAACCCCGGACATAGCCAGCTACTTTTTTTTCATATGGAAAATCTACCTTCCATATTAAAGAGCCATAACCAAATATCCACATTACAGCATTGATAGATGATGTGCAGCAATCTGAAATAAAAACAACAACATTTTAACAAGTGAAATCTTTTCTCAGCAAATACCAATGTGTAAATATTAAATATCATTAAATAAAACAGTTTCATCAAAAGCAAGGAAGTTAGTCGAATTTTAAATTTACTTAAAAATTATCTTATTTAACACTAAATTAAAAACAATGACTACATTTTCTCCATAGGCTTCTAGGAACTTAAAATTAAAATGTATTGCAATTTTTTACACAAATGCATATTGTAGGGCATCGATTTTCCAGATGCTGATTATCCAAAATGTCATTTATTTAACTGCCCCTGTCTCTTTTTTCTTATATTTTTTATGGCATGGAGCATTGGCATAAAAACACCAGAAAACAACTCCTACCCCTGTATAACTATCCAGGTAATATCTAGAAACAGACTCGGGCAGACTGGGATAATGTGATCTCCAAACTTGTTAATTAATATTTATCACAGCATACCCCGGTACATGCCTGCAAAGACAAAGAGACCTCTTTTCACAGAAACAACTCCATTCCTCAATGGGTTTTCTAACATCAATAAGTTGACCCGATACAACGTGCAGTGTGAGTATGGTTAATACATTGTACAATAACGCACCATCTATGCACTAGCTTCTTTAACACAACCTTTCTGTGGTAGTGTTTGGTTATCCAAAAATTAGGTCATCTGAAACACCCTGGCCCATATTATTTATTGGAAAATCAACACTCCACTATTTCATGAATTAATTAAAAGTTATGTATGGCTTCAAAAATCAAAGGAAAGAAAAAATGTAACGATTTATCTCCTGTTCAAACAAATGAATTTTGCAAATTTCTTCGTTGACCCCTCTAAAAAAATGTCAACTCCATACCAAATATAAATACTAAATAAGAAGTCCACCAAAATTTTTTATCCCATCACTGGCTGACTATGGCAAGGAATTATGATTAGAATCACCATTTTTTTAAAGTAGAGAATAGAGAATTTCATTGCCTGACTTCCTTGTAAAAAACTCTGCAGTTTACCACAAATGCTGCCCCTCCGTATAAAAATGTCACCAGGGCTGGATTGCCCCCTAAACACCCCCTTCTTACACCTATGCCACTGTAAGAACCCTGTAAGTAGAGGTTCAAGTACTATAAAAATGATAACTGATTGACTGATACTCATAAAGATAAGGGCTAGGGATATTGTTGCTGCAATCCTAACTTTAATTTTTAAAATGTTAATTAACGTTCCTATCTTTTTGTTTAGAAAACACAGTGTTACACAGGCATTATTGTAATTATTATAATTATTTATAATACATTTAATGGTTAAATTTGGTTATTGCTAAGTTTTTAGCCTATAGAAAAGTTATTATTAGGATTTTAGCCTATAGCCTATAGTAAAGTATTTCTAATAACTTAGACTTTAGTGTATCTTTATAATAATGTACTTAATATTAATGACATATGTTGCCTACTTTTTTCTCATATATATAGTCATAGTACTCAGACTTATACATACTGTACTGTATTATATTTAATAGGCCTGCTTCCACAGTGGTTACAAAATCAAAATGATCATATTATTAATAATATTATCATAATCATAAAGTCAATATTGTCACTAAGTACCTTACTAAGAAAGTAAATTTTTTTTTTATATAATGGTTGATTTTTGCACTTGAGAAATACATTAGATGTCTTGTGTTTAATTATTGTTTAAGTTTTAAAATGTCTTGGTAAGATTAGTAAGAATTTTTATTTATTTCTATGTCGTTTATGATTATGTCCTTTATTCTTTGTTCTGAGATTTAACTCATATTAGTATTTTATCTCATCTTACCTTACCTCTATTGTGGACCACAGCAGTTTAAAGTTTAAGTTTAGTTTAAAGGTACAAATTAGGATTTTAATCCATTTTATTAGGCTTGGCCCTAGGTCTAAGTAAGGTAGCAGACTTTTGTTTTTTGGGTGATGATGAAATGTAGATGAAAACGAAATTACCGGTATTGCATCATTATACCCACGCCCACACCCCCACTTCTCTCTAAGTCTATATGTGCACATCAACTCAACAAGCCTCCTCCCACACAAATTAAAAATGACTCCTAGTCCTAGTACTCCTACAATTACAAATCTGTATATATCACTTTAAGCTTGGTTCTGCTACATAGTACTATTAGTACATTCACCACAGTCCCTGGGTATCAATTAAGACTAGTTAAGATGCTTAAGACTTAAAGGTTAAGTTAAGATGAGACTGTAGGATACATCACATTATCATTAATTAGGGAAAATTAGACTGAGTGAGGCAAAACGGGAGAATAAAGCTTAGGTCATGCATAATTTCAACACTAAGTAACTTAGACTAACTTAATACTTAGTCTAATTCTTTTTTAAAAGGACAATCATAAAGTCAAAGAATAAAAATTAACCATTAAGTTACTGAATAAGTTCAATAAGATTAAGAATCTTAATAACTTATTTTTACTTATTAATAAGAATTAGACAGAAGACTTAAGGCGGCGGGCGTAATCCTAAGTCTAAGTCCGAAGCCTAAGGCCTAAGACATAATATTATTTTTAGGAATCCTGCTTACCATCAAATAAGATCAATAAACTAAACTGGTTAAATTTATTGATTATTGCATAGACAGTAAGATCCGATGCTAAAACTAAAAGATGGTTTTGAAAAGATATCAAATTACTATTTGTATTTATTTATTTTTTTTTATTTTTTTTGCGGTCAGCTGTTTTATGTGGTCCACCGCAACTTAGGAATTCTTAAAAAGTAAAAGCATTTTTATTCTAAATTAAATTTTGGATCACAAACGAAGCAATCAAAACTTGTTTTAAATTTCAGGATGTGGAATGTGGGGGCGGGGCTTGTTGCTTTCTAATTCTAATACCGGTGCCGGTAGTTGGAACACATACTTCACGTATATTTACAAAAATTTCTAACTACAATTATAATCGAAGTGCAAAATTCTTTTATACTTTGCTATACCTGAATTTTTTACCTGTCTGTTTAATTTTATCGCAAGGTGCGGCTAGTAGTAATAAAGTATAAAGCCTAAACGTCGCAAACTAAAATTCAAAGTAGGTTTGAAGTTAAGGGTGTGTGTACAAAGAAAGTAGGCCTATGTGGGCGTGGGGGCGGTCAGCTAAGCATGAAGGGGTGTGGATGGGGACGTTTACTCTAGTCAGCAATTTTTCCGATGGACGTCATGTTTTTGTTTGTTTGTTTTTTGTTGTTTTCTTCTTCTTTTTGTGTGGAAGGCAAAAAGATTGTTAAAGTATTAAAAATTGTTAATTTTAATTAAAATTAAATAGTTTGCCATATGTCACACTCTGACATTTAATGAATGGTAATGGTGTAATTGTAATCTAGTTATTTTCTATTGAGGACCCTGTAAACTATTAGTTTTAAATTTTTATGAGAGGTCTGAGGGCGAGAGACGCTAGGGATTAGTTTATAAGGGGGCGGTGGCCGGGAAAAGTTTAAGAACCCCTGCCCTAGAAACTTGTCATAATTTTATAGATGGCTAATGGGACATCAATCATAACTCTTTCTAGTATCAGTTAGCCATATCAGCTATAATTAAAGTCTTATTTTTAAGGAGAAAAATGTTCACTAAGCAGTTATGGCAGAAAATTAATAGCCTATTTTGCAATGTGATAATAAATGTTTACAATTAAATATTTTCAGTTTCAAATAAGTCTTATAAAGTAGGATGAAAGAGGCCGAAAATGGCGCCCCTCAAGAAGTGCAAATCGGGGCTGACCACCAGTGACGTAGCTAGGGCCGCCCAGGCCAGGGAAGAGTTCGTTGGCGTAGGGTAATAAGGGGAGAGACTGCAATCAGGTTAGCACAATATAAAACGAGTAGGCCTAAAACAAAGTAGGGTTAAACCTGAAAAAAAAGGAACGAAACAAAACAACGAACGTGTCGGCAGAAAGCCTTTCGCTCTTCCCTCTTGAAATCTCAAACTCACTTACTTTCTGTCACATTTCTTTGCTGCCCACGGATACTACTTCTAAGCTAAGTGCTATTTTTTATATTTATTTTAATACCGTTTTTTTTTTCTGTTGTTTTGTTCGCTCCTCTTATTACCCTTTATGCTTTGTAGCAGCTTTTTTATTTGCCTCATATTGCAAGGAGCCTTTGAGGGGGGAGGGGCGCCACGAGACTCGATCCTTTCTGGAATGGGGGGGGGGGTAGGGGCGCCACGAGCCTCGATCCTTTGTGG
>CAXITT010000620.1:333909-354116 GCA_964033795.1 Lymnaea stagnalis | reverse complement strand
TTCTTGCTGGTATGAGCCTGAATTGCCTGTCATGGCCTCGTCGCTGTCTATGGGGGAGAGGGACGAGTTTCTGTTTAATACTGGAACAGTGGACCAGCCCATTATTTATCTTGTACATCATGGAGAGCCCGGATTGTCGTCGTCGTTTCTCCAATGGTGACCATTGGCACTTGGCAGGGTGAAATTCCATGTCCCAGCTCATCTCCCACTCAGCTAACAGATTGAGATCCTGTTGTAGCTGGCCCTGGTCAGATCTGTTGGCGATCGTCCTATACACTGCTGTGTCATCTGCGAACAGTCTTGCCTGTGATGTCAGTTTCTCGGGTAGGTCATTAATGTATGCTAGGAACAAACAGGGGCCCAGGACTGATCCCTGAGGGACCCCTGACTTCACATCGACAAAGGAGGAGCTTGTACCGCCCACCACTACTTGCATACACTTTATTATTTCCAATGTTCTTCATCTCAATATCAGCACAAGAAGATTATTTGATCAAGACTCAGACACCCTGTTTCTTTGAAAATAAGTAAAAGAAGAATAGATTTTTTTTTTAAAAAGCGTATACGTTTTAAATTAACTACACCAACCAAAAAAAACAACATGATTGGTATTAGTATTAGCGATAAGATCTTTAATATTTAGCATCTCCGTTCGCGAACCTGCACTATTTATTGCGGCGCCGGGCCACTAACTGTGCTGCACTTTCACGTGTTTGCCACGCGTGCAAGTGGTGACTGACCTCATGTCCTGAAGTGCATCAAGGTAGCCGCTGCTATTCTCATTACACCACGCCGCTTTTGTTGTTGCTGTTGTTGCTGTTCCTGGCGATGCGCCAGGTGGAGAGTGAAAGTAACCGTATTTACCGCAAAGATTACCCAATGGCTTTATTGGAAAACATGTTGAAACGGTCCAGAAGTTGAGAACCATTGTATTCCCACGTGAATACTGTGTGGCGTTCTCAGTGGTTGGATGAATAGAACTAGATCAGGGTTGTACGCTGACGCATATATCTAGTTCACCGAAAACGTGTCTGTTCCGGTATGCAACTGTGTTGAGAGTTCAGACTTTCAACGTCTCTAAATAATCTCAACTCTCTTCTTGTGTTATGAGTACGAGGCACGTTTCTTAATCATGCAACGTATTGCTTACCGCGCGTCAGCCAAAACTCAGTCTACAACAGCTGTGCCCGATGAGCAGTTGCGAACTTTTGGTAAATAGTAAAATTAATATCGGAAAGAAAAAGAAAAACAATCACGATTGTATGGAGAATTTTGTTAAAATTCACAATTAAGACCATCCATGTGTATCCACAATTAGGTGGTTTGTGGGGGGGGGGGGGGGGGGGGGGGCCCCCCATTTTTTTCACAAAAAAATAAAATTTTAATAACCCCCCCCCCCCCCTTATTTTTTTACCCTACCCCTATGTACGTAAAATGAGCTTTCACCCGCAACCCAAAATAAATAAATGTATGATTAAATACATACATGTATATAGTCTACATTTATAGACAAATAAATACATGTACATAAATTCATAAACAATATTATGTACACGACAATAAGTAGAAGACGATTTCACTTTTCTAAAAACTTAACCACCACTGTTTGTCATGCACAATATTTTAAATTTAAAATACAAATGTATTGCACATATTTTAAGATGTATCATACAATCAGTGGCATGGGAACGGGGTGGATTTGGGGGGAGGGGGGAGGTCCGCCCCAAGTGAGGGGGGGTCCGCCCCAAGTGAGGGGGGGTCCGCCCCAAGTGAGGGGGGGTCCGCCCCAAGTGAGGGGGGGAGGTCCGCCCCAAGTGAGGGGGTGAGGTCCTCCCCAAGTGAGGGGGGAGGTCCGCCCCAAGTGACACTTTCTTTCTTTATATGGAGAGGCGGCTTTTAGGAAAACTGCGGAGTTCAAAAGTGTGCTTTAGACCTCATTGACGCAAAAAATAATAATAATTTTTTAAAATGTGTTTAAATGTATTAATAGTTAAAAACAAAATTGAGAACTACAACTAGTCTAACAGAAGTCAGGATCTAGCCATTTAATAGAGATAAACTTTAAAAATAGTATCTTTACAAGAATCCATTGTTATTTTATGCATTTAATTGTAAGTAAGATTCTTTTATCATCCAAGTAAATGGAATGTTTTTTTAAAATAAAAATTACACTACATTGTAGGCCTACATATTAATTTTAATCACATAAATACATACATATTTTAACCAAGAAAACATTTTAAAATATTTTAGTATAAGTTCAATAATTTCTTTAATATTAAAATGATATTTGTAATTTATGCCGCCCCCCCCCCCGGCATTTGTTTCCCAAAACATGGTTTCGTTAGGTCTTATAGTTAATCCACCACTGCGATTATGACATGGTTTCCTTAGGTCTTATAGTTAATCCACCACTGCGATTCTGTCTTTGAACGTTATCATGTATTTGCAATCGAATTTTCTTTGGTATGCTGAATGTAGGTTTAAGGGCGTTTTGGGCTCTGGGTGCAGTCAACATGGGGACACACATAGATTTCTATGTAGTGTTCATAGATAATGACTGTAGTACGCCCGGGTTGACGCCCTTTGAACCGCATGGACTTAACGACAGAACATGTTGTACGATTAAAATAATAAAGGAGACGTAATAAAACTAGAAACATGTTACCCCTTCAATGTTTGTATTTTTAAAATTTTTTTTTTTGGCTGCGACTATTCGTATCCGGGTACCAGAAGTGAGAGGTTGGGATTAAAAAAATCTATTTAAAATATTATTGGGTTTGTAAGACAAAATGAGGTATCAAATGAAAGATAATTGAATGGACTATATGCTTGTAAACTTCCTTCTTCAGTTTAACTAAAATAAACTACCACAAATGACATCCGAATAGCTTGAGTCTAACTAATGGTACCCGGGTGCGAATGGTGGCGCTGCGTGTCGGAATGAAGTAGCCGAGGCAACGATGAGTGGCGTCTACTCTGGAATCCAATCACGCATTTTGATAAAAGTGCCAAACGCTTTATTTATACGTTCATTGTGTTGCATATAAAATATCAGTGCGTTTTCTTTGTTTACTTTTAAGCAACTGTTGGTTTAGAGGTGGGGGCCGGCCATAGGTGGACTGGGGAGTTCAAGCGGCCCGGGAAAAAATCAAAGCGGCCCTATCTTCATGACTTTTATTTTTATTATATCACCGGTCCTACGGCCCATCGGGAATTTTCCCGGTGTCCCGGTCCACCCCTGGGGCCAGCATATAAAGTTGCTGTGATGCCCTTGGTGAGATAGCTACGCCACTGAACGAAATAAATATGTCATCATTACTTACTGAGCGCATAGGGGACACCATTACTGTTAGCCTACTGCGGAATTAAAATTGTCGCTAGGCCAAATATCACGGTTGTGATCTCTAGCGAGTTCATTTCTGAAAACACGCAGCAAATGTACGACGATAAAGACGAAACATATTAAACTGATCAGCTTAATTTTGTATAGCCTTTGAAATAAAAATAATCAGAAGTCATGGATCTTATTTCACAGATTTTTAAGATACCGATTGTTACATGAGAGATATAAATAGGCTATAAATAGACTGTCCGCATATCACGGAAATTATGGCAGAATTTACGCATAAATATACCCACAAATTATGCCGATACCCCCCTCCTATACATACATACACACACACAAATCTCCAAACTCACCACTCTCGCCTTCAGTGCGTACGTAATATATGGGTGGCCCACTACATCATTATGATTATTTCAACCAATATTTAATGTGAAATCGGCCATTCATTTGCCTGAGCCAAGGCACAAATCTGTTTTTATTAAGAAGCCACCGCAGACACACTATGAGAGCATCTAACTGAATTTTATATGCCAATTGTTAATGGGTAACAGCATAAGTAAACATTATAAGGGCAGCATGAAGGTGCAGAGGCGTAGTGAACGGGGGCGGGGGGCAGATGTCCCTGGGCGCCAGCCAGTTAGGGGCGCCAAAATGTGCTTGGATATTATTTTATTGATGAAAATAATCGGTTTGAGACTTTAAAAAGAGAAAAGGGGGCACTTTAATTTACTTTAAAATGAACTTTGTCCCTGGGCATCAAACACTCTAGCTACGCCTCTGTGAAGGTGACACCCATCCAGGCGAGATCTACAGAGTACTCTTAAGTTCATCACCTAAATTCAAAATATTTGTATTAATATACTTGGGGAAAAGGGCGGCCAAATTTGTCAAGACAAGGTTTTTTCCCCAACTTGCTCATTGGCCATAGACAACACAGGACAATATTTAGTTTTTTGAGAAATAAAAAAACCCAAAAGCTTTGCTAGCTATATGTACAGAGATAAATTGTATTACAGCAATTTTAAAACAATTACACATTTTTAGTTTTTTTGTTTTTTTACCTCAGTTCGCAGTAATATAAACAATTAAAGAAAAGATTGTTCAAGAATGAATGTTAACTTAATTAAATCTTGAATTTTTGTTTAACCCAAACAACACCCCCTATAAATGAAATATTGCTTTCAAACACTGTACCGTAATATATTAGTTTCATATTGCCAGATTTAAAGAGGTATGGCACAAAACATTTTCTATCAAAGGAAGAAAGAAAAAAAATTTGAAAAAAAAAAAAAAAAAAAAAAATTTAAAAAAAAAAAAAAAAAAAAAAAAAATTTAAAAAAAAAAAAAAAAAAAAAAAAGTTTGCCTTTTTATATATACAAACAAAGGGAAATTATTGTAGAGCTTGTTGCATAATAATAGTAATTACATTGATCTATCTGATCAATGAATGCAATATATCTTGACACAGGATAAGCCAATGATTAAATCTTTAAATTCAGAAATCAGCAAAGTATGTTTATATATCATAACAATGAGTTTACAATGACAAGAATTTTGAATGCTTTTTGACAGTCACAAAAAAGTTTTAGAAAAAAAATAATCATATCTATAACTTGTGTAACATTATAGATTTTCATGGAATTTTTAATGTAAATCTTCAAAAGTAATATTACTGATAGACAGTTCTTGGTATTGCTCCCTTTCCAGGATTTTCAAACCTTTTCTACGTTCTGCACCCTTATACTATGAGAATGTTTTGAACAGGTATTGCACACCCCTCCCCCCAAAAAGTAACTATTCAACTGGTATTTTGATATTCATAATAACTTTTCCTCACACTCCCTGAAATACCACTTTGAATCCACAGGAGGTCAGAGCAAGCCAGGTTGGAAAACCTTGCTTTAAGCATTGCAAAACAGACAATGTGAAAAAGGCATTACCATATTGTCATACTTAGTGCAGTATCAAGATTCACTTGAATAAGCTCAGGCATCTTAAAAATTTAATGCAGTAGAAATCTGACTAAATTCTCTGCCAGCTTAAGATTTTTAAAAAAAAAGAAAAGAAGACATATGGGCCCTATTAAAGAATTTTCAATATATTTACAATTTTTAAGAATGATATCATATGAAGGTGAAATTTAACTGATATGTTAAAACCAAATATACATATACTTTAACCAAAGTATTGATGAGATTTCTCACTTTTTCTTCGTGGGTCACATTTAACTATTAGTTAGAAACTGGTTGACAGCCACTGACTTATTGTAATGAGCATACAAAATCATCTAAGGAGCATAACAAGTGATAAACATCTGAGAAGCTTCATTCAAGTAAAAACATTACTATAACAAAATATTACTGTCATTATTTGTAAAATAATTCCAACAAACTCAATGAAGTTTCCACTGAATTATCTATATCTACTGATGATAAAGGATATGTAAAATATTTATACATGAGATCTATTTTAAATTGCCATTTACAATACCCTTATTCAACTAGTACTTTGTTTAGATGAATATGAGTTTAATGTAGATAATGTAATTGAGGATCACAATCCCCTTTTGAAAACGAATGCTGTGTAATATTAGTGATCTTATCATGAGATTTCAAACGATAGAGCGTATTGCCTCCTAAAAATACTAATTCCCTCATGCTCCTGTATGTTGCACTGCATACCACCTAATTCTGATATCTGCTCATTCAGGGCATATATTGCTATTCAGCTTCATGTATCAAAGTTTTTTAAATAACATTTATTTAACATTTTCTATTTTTACACTTAATACAAATTAAAACAACAATGAATTCAATTTGTTAATATTCTATTTATTTTTAAAAAATGTAATTTCTGAGGTGTACCGCTAAACAAAAAAATCCTTTGTAGCTCATTAAAAATGTTCTGTATTTTAAAAAACTTCAACCACTAGACATGTTTATGATGAGGTTAGAGTTGCACAGGGTTAAACATTTTAATGAACAGGATCTTTCTAAATGGCATAAACAGTAGTTTTTAAATAAGATTATCCTTCAGTGGCCGTGTATCAAGAAACAATTTCAGATTTGACAAATGCCTCAGGAGGAATCCTGCCTTGGTTCTGATCAAATTTTAAGAAGAAAAAAAAAAAAAATCTAAGTTAAAGATACATTTTATAATATAAATGCACTGGATACTGTCAAATATTGACTTTACTTATAAAGTCAATTAAATATCCATTTTATTTATAACACTTAATTTTATTAAAGATTTTCATTCTAACTTTAGTTTAAGTGAAGATATTGTGTAGTTTGGATTAAGTTCAACTCTTTCATCTTTTCACTTACACTCATAATAGTTTTGATAAAATAGGGTATGTTTTGTGCTTAAACTTGCTGTGAAAATAAAAAATTTAATCCAATTACACTTGGAGGTTAAAAGAAAATTATACTTACATTTAAATCTGTGAATACTTGACCAGCTTTTAGATAATCCCAGTTATTTTCCTCCAGGCACCTAGTATGCAAAGAAAGAACAAAAAAAAGTTTTAAAAGTGAAACCAAATATTTAAGATTGTATCATTTGCATATCTACAGATTCTGTAAGTTAAGGAACAGCATTGCAAAATGCAAGCTATAAAATAGCAATTCAATACTAAAATGCACATGGCTTACTTTAGTGAAAACTCGGGGTTCAAATTAGACTGGGCATTGCAAAATGCAAGCTATAAAATAAAAATTCAATACTAAAATGCATGTGGCTTACTTTAGTGAAAACTCTGGGTTCATATTAGACTGGGCAACAAAGTTCTCTAGCATGTGCATTTTTTCTGGTGACAAAAATGGAGCCGGAGGTCTCGCTGCATTCTGAGAAGTACTTGGGCCTGCCGAGTACTGACTACTTGACACTGGGCTAGATGATGGTGTTGGGGCAGCTTCTTTGAATGCATTCTGAAGCAAAAGAATTGAATAATAATGAAATGAAATATTAAAAATTTCTATTTTCACCAATCTATGTTTCAATTACGAAGTGCTTCCAATAACATTTTTACTTAAGTAACTTCTAAATTACTTACCCTGGTTTGTTCAATTCCAGCGTTTGAAATGGTTAACATATCATTTGTTATTACCATCCTAGGGAAAGTGAGTAAATAGGTTTTAGCTATCAGTAAACTTTAGGAAAAATACTGCATATATATATATATATATATATATATTTTATATATATATATATATAAACAACTTTTTAATATTTTTACTACCATATATAAGAGATGAACCTTCCACACTGGTCTGGTAAAACTTAACAATAAACAGAACTACCCTTTAATTAACTCATTAACTAATTTTAAAGTCTACTTAAAACAGAAATATTGATAGTTTTAGAGAAATAATTTAGCAGTAACTGAGACATCAAAATAATTTTAAAATGTTCAGATTACCCAGGACCAGATGGAACTGTGATGAAGGATCTACAAAAGGATCGAATCAATGGCTTGTCAGATCGGGCATCAACTGTTGGAAAAATAAATATATATGACATTTCTTTTTAAGGTGTTATGAAAATGTTATTAGATTAAAAAAATAATAAATAGCGTAATATTAAAACAAGATGATTAGAAAATAAAATTATTTGAGACAGAAATAGAGAAGACTTTCATTTAGATTTTAAATCATATATTCTTCATTTCATTAAAATTTTTTCCAACATCTGTATGAATTAACCCACTATTACATACTTTTGCCCAGGCAAAGGGGCATAACTCTTTAAAAAAACAAAAGTTCTTATGGCAATATTACAAAAATGAACTAAATTTAATAATCAAGATTAAAAATATGGTCATATATTTTAGTATAAGAATAGCCTTTCAAACAAAGAATCTGAAATTACATATCTGTATATTTCCAGAAGTTCATTGTGATCACTATGGTCAAGGTTGCCTGCCATTAAGCACCATGTACCCATGTAATAGAACTAATTTTCAAGCTCCATTCTGAGTTATCATTAGACTTAGATTATCATCATCACTTTCTCAATTTCTGTATCACTTTCAATAGACTTTTCATCCAACTTTTATATTGTTTCATCATCTAAGCTTGCTAGTAAACTTTGCTTGAGCACAGATAGCCATGCTGAACTTCCCACTCTTGTAATTTAATGACAAAATAAGTTAAAAACATTGTTTTTTTTTAATAAAGAAGTTTGTGTTCTCAAGACATTAAAATTTGCAGTTGTTTTTGTTATGTAGTTAGGGGCACAGAACAAGCATATTGCAGATGCAGAGAAAGTCAGAAAGATGGGCGGAGGTGTGTGTGAATTTCGTAAGGCAAAAAACAGTGTTTCAGGTGGGAATGGGTTGGTTGGTGAACATGAGTAGTTTTATTTATGCCAAAATGATAATTCTATAGAATTTAAAAAACTTGTAACATTGGTTTGTTTTTATAAATGTATTAGTGAATTATATACACCAACGTCATGTATTCAAACAATCTTTACTTACTCTCTTTAAATACACCTTGCAGGATGAAGCATAACATTGTTGGCTAGAATGAAGGGTAAAACAATATAATTTTATTAATATACAGGAATGAAAGTATTTTGACAATCAAAGTGTTTGCTTGGCATCCTAAATTTTCAACAAGTGCCTCTGTATTTTCAATTTAAAATTTTACCCCTGATCAAATGGAATGAAATGTTACCAGTGGCTAAACAAGATACATACTGTTGCTGTACAGACATCCACTTTGAAAGAGTTGACATCATGTGTTGTTTTTGGAAGGTTCTCCAAAGTAGAGATAACAGAAAGAACTCCAGTTTTGATTTTCTTAGCCAATTTTTCTATATAATAAATCAATAATACTATATGAAACTACAAAGCAATTTAATTGAAAGTTGACTAGAATAAATGGTTCAAATAGATTTTTAAAAGTAAGAGAAAATTAAAGCCAGTGAAATCTTTAATTTTTTTTTTCTAAACAAGACCAATTAATTAAACAAGTAAATATGAACGTTTTCTGTCACCTGCGTCAAAATGGCCAATCTTTTTTAAATTGCGACTGTCATCGTAATAGGACTTGAAGCCAATTTGCCTAAAGTAAAGAGAAAGGTTGAAAAACAAACACATAAAATGGAATTTTTAAAAAAATTTGAAAAAGAAATCATTTAACTGTAAAGTTAAAGAGACGTGCCATGTAAGTAAGGGATTTGACAAGTTTGGGAGCTTGACACAAATTGTAATATGGATTTTAGGTGTGGGCTGGTTACCCTTCCCCAATAATAGAAACATTTCCCTCATATTCACCAAAGAAAATCTGGCAACATAGATGTTTGTCCCCATGAGGTTCACAGTATAGCAATTTTCACAAAGTATACATATATAGGGGTAATGTTGAGGTTTGCACCTCTTCCCACTGTTTAATTATGTTTTCAGTGATTTGACAAGTAACTTTGCAGCGTAAGTATTTACAGTACATAAAATATACTTTATTAAACATATTAATATTATACTATGTATTTCTATAAATGTCATACGCACCTTTCCAGGAGAGGGTTATTTACAGAACATATGGAAAACTGAGCCTGCAAAAAATGAATTAAAAATAGTATTTGTAAAATCGCAAGACACTTGCACATGAGACTTGTTTTGCACAGCAGTTTTGTGGGCGGAAGAAGCAGGGATAATTTTAGGAAGTTGAGCAGACATCTTAGACCAGGGTAGACATATATATTAATGAATGTCTAATAAGTGATCCTATATATTTTGGAGCTGCATATCATATTATATTACTGCTATTATTACTTCTGTTATTCCAGTGATTATTTATTGAGTTCCATGTAAATAAAGTATATCGTTTGCGACACTGGAATTCATATTTTTAATATGAAGAAGTGGCAGCAATAGTTACTTATTTATTATTTAGATAACTCTCAGAAGTTATGAACCAACTCACAGGAGGAACGGTTACACTGGTGTAAGAATGGTTACAATATTTCAAAAATGAAAGACACATATATAAATATTTAAAACTTCAATAAAACATTGTTTACATATTAATATCTGATATCATGGATTTAACTGAATACAAAAGTATCTGTTAATGTTATCTCCAAGCCAGTGGACATACTTTTAATAAAGAATTATTTAGCAAATACACATCTAAGACTAGCAGTAAAGTTGATTTAATGTTAATTAGTTTATTAAATTAGGCTTCTTACATTGTCATGATAAGCTGGCATTAACTCCTTCCTTCTATCCGAGTCATAGATAGAGTAATATTCTTTGATGAAGGTGACCACCAAACCTTTGATGTCATCATTAATAAAGTAACTTTCCTGTTGAAATATATTTATAGTGAGAATACTCTTGAACAAACTATTTTGTTTTAGTATAAAACATAATGTAATTTTATACATAATGTATATTATAAACTATATCAGTTTCCATGTACCCTAAATAAATGTCTCATGGTACTGACCTTGCATGGTGGAAGAACTAAGTTTGTCTCCAGGTCAAATGTTATTGGTGGGGGATAATCTGTACCATCCTTTAAAAAAATTTAGAAATTTCTACTTTAAACTATTGTGTAAATCCTCAAATCATCCCAACTTGATTTAGAAATTAGATTTTAAATAACTTTAAATTAACAGATTTATTGGAAAAATTCCAAGAAAAATGAAAAAGAGAAGAAGAAAATTCTTTTGTCTCAGCTTACTTACCAGTTTCACAACTTTTGGAAATGTTTTTCGAACCGCGCTAGTGTTATAAAAATATAAGATGATATTATGTTAGAATGTATAATTACTACCATAAAACTAAGAAAGTCATGCTACTTTATAAAATACCTAAGCTGCCAAATTTGTCAATAAATATCCTATCCTTATTTAAAATGCATCATAATTTATTTTAAGAAATATTAATTTTCTAGTCTACATCATTTAAAAAAATTTTAAAAAAGCGATGAAATTCTCAAGCTACAACGCTCTGGAGATTGTATGATGCTGCTGCCCAGGCAATTACAATACTTGACATAGCTTGGAAAGACTCTCACTACCAGTGCCTATCTACTTAAAACTGGTAGTTTAGCTACTTCTAAATTTTCATCTAAAACCATTTGTTAGTTTTTTTTTGAAAAATTAGTTTATGGTGGAGGCCACAGAATCCTTACAATGGCATATGACTGTGTCAGCGGTTATTACGACCAAGTCAAGAGGTAATTAGGACAAAGTTTGTTTTTTTAAATTTGCATCAGAGTACAGAAACAAAAACAAAAAAAGAAAATTAAATGCTGTCTGCGACTTTAAATTTTTAAAAAGTATTATATCAGATCACCTTATTCTGCTTTTAAGTTTTTAATTATTTTTTTTTTCTATGCCAATTACATCTGTAATGTTATTTTTAAAAAGGTGTTCCCACAAATATACAAATTTATATTTATATTACAAATGTTATAAAGTCTTATTAAGAAAAAGACACCTTAACACAAAAATTTTCAAAACACATTTATTTCAACACAGTTGATCAATAACAAAAACAATCACATTTAATTATGTTAGATGATGATCTAACATATATAATCTTAAAACTACAATCTAATTGTCTCCTTTTAAAGAAAGGAGATAGAGCTTATAGTACTGCAAAATTATAAATTAGCAAATCAGCATGGGCTGATCTTTTAACTTTAACATCTCTATTACAACCTCCTTGGCGTAGAATGGCCCTTTGAAACAAATAAGTTATGAAAAATAAATATTATCACTTAAAAGCAACTGTTTCTTTAAAGAATATTGATATTAAATTAAGAGAAAAAATGGCCTGAAATAAAATGTTAGTTCTGCTACTGAAAAAGAAAGGTTAAAAGGACTTTATAACTTGTGTATACTAGAGGAGAGGATCTCTTAAAATTGTTTGATTATGAAATTACTTAGTTCTGCCCCCACATCTTATCAGTTCTGCACCCACATCTGATCCACTTATTAACAAGCTGAGGTAAATAGAAAATATTTTTATTACATTTCTTTTTTTTTTATTAAAGCCTAAGTAGCCACAAAAGGCCCAATGTTTTCATAAGATTTAGTTTTATGCTAATGACAGACTGTAAATAGATAAACAGATATTACATCTCTTTCTTTGAAATAGCCATGAGTAGAGAATATATAGCAGCAAGGTCAAGGTAATCAGTCAGACTCAAATCGATGGCTTAAAATAGATGGCCTTAATAGTTTGTGACAATGGTTTCTGTGCAACCATTTATGCTTTTAAGAATAAGCGCTTATGCTGGAGAAAAAAACTCTTCTCCATAAAAATTCCTCTTTGTGCAACAAACTATCATATGACAATGATGACAATATTAGTTTTGTTGTAAATGCATTAAAGTGAGGAATCTTGACACACAATTTATCTAAAATTACCTTCATTGGTCTGCAGAGTACAGAACAATGAGAGAAATTTCGACACTTCTATATTGTGTGATTTTTCCATATAAATAATGCACAGTTTTTCTCACATGACCTTAACTGGGTGCATCACAGGCAAGGTCATGTTGATAGCTTTTTATATACAGTGCATCCTGGCCATCTGTTCACAGCAGCTTAATATTAGAAGGTAAGATATTCAAGCCACATTATCTTGACACATCAGTCTTCTGAATAACCAATGACTTTGCTGCTTTCAAGGATAACCCTTGTAAATAACAATTACATCAAGCTAATATTAACAAAGTTTTCATTAAAAAAACTTTTTGTTCGATTTAGGTTTTAAATTTGAAGCAGAAGTAGAAAAATCAGATAAGTAACTAGCACTATCTGATAGATGAGATATTATTTCGTAACAAAAGACTGAAACAGTATTTAAATTAACAATATGTGACAAAATTATATGCGTTTTATTTTCTAAAATAAAATTAAACGATGCTATAATCCTTCCTATTAATGTCTGGTTAGACTAGTGCATAAATGGACACTAATTCAACAGAGATATAATAAAATTTTGTTGGCAATAAAAAATTTCAATATTACAGGTAACTGTCCAAGCATACCGAAATAATCAAATTTAGATTTGATTATTGACCTGCATCTTTATTATGTACTTTTTAAAGCCAAGACAACATAAAAGACAATGCAAGGACTAAAAACATATTTTAAGATGCCTTTTTTCTTCGACCCCCCAACTATTCCTGTTTCTTTTATCCAACCACTTTTAAAAGACATAGCCTCATTTATAAAGCAGAATGCAAGTGACCTGAATAATTTAGGTTCAAAGTAAAACAGTTCTCAATGTTTCTATAAACTTGAAACCATTGTTGACAAGAAAGTCATAATGCAGCAGCCAAAATTCTCCTTTTTCTTTAAAATTCAAGTTAATTGTACAGTGGAATTTCTTCAAGGAAGGTGTTAGTTCACTGTTTCAATTCAACACACAATTCATACTTGCCTGGAGTACCATGAGTACACTGGTGTTACCTGATATAAGCCCCCTGGTTGGAGAAATTCTTGCACAGGTCATTTCCTTTCAGGACAACCTCAACAATGTTCTGCCACCCCTTCAGTTTATCCAGTTCATCAATTGAACGTAACTGATTTTCCCCAAGATTTAATGACTGAACATTTGGTGTAACTTTGACTAGATCTGTCAAGTGACCTAGGGACAACAGCTTGTTCTTGCTCACATCAAGACCAACCAACTAGAAAACAAACATTGTAAAATATTCTCAAATATGCGCATATTATTAAACAATTAATTGAAATTCAATTCATTTCTAGCTTTTGGCAACTTAAAACATTATTTCAAGAATAAAAAAAGGCAAAACCTAACCTCTGGTATGTTCTCTCCAATAATTTTGGTGACTGCTGCCATTGTTGAAGCTCTGTTAAGAGGTAAAAAAATGTTTTCTTGGGTGAGGACATCATCCGAAAACAAGGCACTCAAATTCAACACTTGTGTAGATGGGTCATACCTGTCACTCATACGGATCTAATGGACAGAGAAAAATGAATTTTATAGAGCAAAATGTATTAATTTCTCAACAATTTTGTTTTAAATGTGTTTTTGTAACCATAGGATAAATTATTATATTCATTACCCAGTTTCCCAACTTATTTGCTTAATCTATTTTCCAAACAAGAGAATATAACTCCAATTTTCATACATACTATATTTTGAATTGAGCTATTTGTTCATTAATTATATGAACCCATTTAATGAACTAAAGACATATGCACACAGAAAGGTGTAAGTAAAAAAAAAGTGACATTAATAGCTAGGAAAATAAAGGCATTTAACAAAAATTGTCAAGAGATATAAGACAAGTTGTAATAACAGGCATATAAATCAAAACAAAACAAGCTTTAAAACTTCTGGTTTTCCTCATATTGATACTAAGGAGGGGAGAGACTTTAATCACATTAGGCAGAAGAAAATCTGTGAAACAAGGAATGGGGAAAACCTGATAAAAAGACACAACAAAGCAATGAAAGTGTTGGCAAGATGCCTTCTTCAGTGAAAAAACAACGAGTAATACGAATATAAAATAAACACTTTGCTGGAATTTTTATCCTAGAGGACAGCAAGGGGAATGTAGACTATATTGCTTTTCTTCATAGCTGAAACAGACAGGAATGACTTAAGGTTTAACAAGCAGCCTGTACAAAATTACCTTTAACTTTTCAATGGTGGCTTTATCAACTACAGGATCCACTGGAGGTTGTGATGGAGAGACATGAAAAATAAGTAAATGACCATCTGGTTTCTTAATTCGACGACTAATGGCTCGAAGACTGTCTGCCATTTCCACTCCTTTAACAAAAAAATAAGCCCGTTTTTCATCTGTGGAGTACTAAAAAAAAAATGTCATTAAAATAATAAAACATGTTAGTTCATATAGCATAATCCCTGGAGGGATAGAAATGTATTCAATGTAAACTTAAATAACATTCTTTGGTGTTTTAATGTACTGAAAATTATTTAAAGTATGATATACAACTAATATTACCTTGATTGGATCAAAAGGCCCATCAATATTTGAGATTATCATTTTAAACAATTCATCTTGGGGTAGAGCTGCACCAAAGGGAATCATGATCTTGAACCATGACTCTGTCTTCCTATATGTGGCTGCTGCACTTTTTGCAGCTGGATCAAGCCCTCTATTGTTTCCTCCCCGCCCGCCACGATTGTTACCCCTTGCCCTTGATCTGTTATTACCATAGGGATTGCTGTAGATATATAATTATATAAATAAAGAATTTGAGTGCAATTGCTAATAATAATTACATATCTGATTTGCAACAAAATTTAGAGCTTATTCAAGAATTTGTATATCAGAAATGTAGCATAGGGTTACTCTGGTAGCATTATCCGCTTTTCTACCAAGAGATAGTGAGGTTCAAATTCATAAGCGGACATCATCAACTATGGAAAAATAGCAGCATAGAGTGGACTTTCAGCTTAGAAAGGTCACTATTCTTGGAAACCTCAAAAACTTAAGTCAGAAGACAGCAGCCATCTTGGCCTGTGATTTAAAATCCACTATGTGTGCTCTATCAACACACATGCACACAATAAAGATGAGTGTCATTATTAGAGTTTTTTTTTTATATAACTAAGTTTGATAACTGTTATTTAGAGTCAGTTAATACAGTCTTAAACTAAATTAATTAATAAGTGAATAAAAATTTGGGTTATAAATTAACATAGCTATAGTATTATATTTTACACATGTCCTCATCGGTAGATGAAAAAAAACTCATGGTAGGCTCCATCAACTGATGAGTTTGAGTATAAGATAAGACTTCACAACACCACAATAAAGTAAAAAAATAAACCCATTTAAACTTACAATCGACTGCCTTGACCTCTGCCACTTGAGTCTCCAGCCATGGAAACATCTCCATCCTCATCAACATTTTCCAGTCTGTTTCTGAATCTTGATGAACCGGCATTAAAATTTCTGTAACCACTTCTACGATTGTTTCTGCTCCCTCTATTCCCTCTTGGAGGTCCTCTATTGTAATTGGATCCCCGGTTCGAGACATTATTGTTCCATCTATCATCATGGTCTCCTAGAATTTCAACATAAGGTAAAACAGTAAAAGAAAATAAATATAATAATTTGGTCAACATCTCTAGGCCAAGCCTTTTACTTTTAGCTTGCTTATTTTAATAGACAGACCTAATCTACTAAAAATTAGCTCAATTCTATTCTTAAGGACCTACACTTTTTACGAATGATTGGCAACCCTGGGTCTAAATGTAATTGTACTGCTCATGTGTGACCAGTGTGTGTGACACCTTATAATTTTTTCCACCTTGTGAGTTTTCAAAAAAACATAAATTTTTCATTCATACTTTAATACTGACATTAGGCTATTCAGATTATAGTTTATTTTACCAATGAAGCAAATGTGTTAATTCAGTAGACTTAGTATTTAGTTAAGTCTATTGAAATCAGAAATTGATAGAAATAGGTCTAAGTAGTAAAGTTAATCTACCACTTGAGCATCGGTTGTGAAAAAAATCACTTTGTTCCGGTTTGAAGTGCTATTTGAACGGTTATTGTTTTTTATGACATATTCATTTCAGTGCATAGACTATATAAAGACAACATTTTTTAAAATAGAAAAACTTTAAAAAAAATAATTTATCACATCAAGTAGAAAATTTTTAACATTTTTAATATATGAAAAGAAATCAAGAGTTTGAGTTATATCATCTCCCTCGAAAATGATTATGGGACATGAACTCATGAAAATATGAAGGGAAAAGATCATGGCTTGAACCAAACTGTCTTTTCAGTTTGAATTTTGCGTGTATCCCCATATTTTCAATAGTCTTAGTCTTTAGGATTGACACAATTCTGTTGATGAGCAACAACAGATTGTTAGTAGATTCTGTGTTTGCCCATCAGTCTGATATAAGTGAGCCTGGAAGGATATATCTCTCTAGGAACTCTATGCACTCCTGTGATCTCACGTCAGTCTGGCATTGCAATGAGAAAACAGCGCCCACTCTCTCTTTCTATGCCACCGAAAACTCCACTATTCTATTATTGGACATCAATAAAATATTAACTATTTAAATACTAAATAGTACTTCAGATCAGAACAATAATATTTTCATATATATATATATATATATATATATATATATATATATATTCAAGGCTGAATAGGTAGATTTCCATAGTAAGGCCAAGGCACTAATTCAAGAAAAGACTCACATAATCTGGGCCCGCATCTAGGGGGGACAACCATGGCACTTGTCAGGGGCCTGAGCTAGATAAAGGCTATATTAACTATTTAAATACTAAATAGTACTTCAGATCAGAACAATAATATTTTCATATATATATATATATATATATATATATATATATATATATATTCAAGTCTGAATAGGTAGATTTCCATAGTAAGGCCAAGGCACTAATTCAAGAAAAGCCTCACATAATCTGGGCCCGCATCTAGGGGGGACAACCATGGCACTTGTCAGGGGCCTGAGCTAGATAAAGGCCCGCCCTTTTTTTAAAGTTTTTAAAATATATGCACATGTTTGAAACATGAAAGGGGCCCCAACTCTGTCAGCTGCCTGGGTAAATTTTGGGATAACGGTATGGGTTTTTGCCAAGAGTTGTCTCATCCTAAGCGCAATGACATAACTTTGGGGAATTCCAACACTAGACTTCGGGTGAAAGACCTGTTAATTGTGGGACCCGAACGATGTGTGTGATATTCACTCAGTGATAACATTCCTGCTCTTTATTGAGCATTACTTGTATTATAACGATACGGTTAATATGAAGTAAATTAAAATGAAATCTTCCATTAATTTGTATTAAGATTAAATTTACACCTTTCAAAAGAAAGGAAAAAAAGAAACACATCCTTTGCTTATTATATTATACCCCAAGACCCAACAACGGTGAAAATAAAAGACACGCACCAAAAGTGCTGTATTTTGATTACCGTATTTTCCGGCATATAAAGACGACTTTTAAACCAATGAAAATCTTTTCAAAAGTCGGGGGTCGTCTTATACGCCGGAGTTCGTCTTATAAGCTGGTATGATACAGCACAAACCCTATACTATATTAGTAATATATTTTAAAAGGAAAAGTATGGGGTCATCTTATACAACCAGTCGTCTTATATGCCAGAAGATATGGTAGTTGAAAATGAAAATACCTGTTTGTTAAAACTTCGGTAACGAAAGGGAGACTACCGCTTAAATTGCTTTGGAATTATCTTCTAGGCCTAGGGACTGGGCAGGTTCCCCAAACCCCTCCCCTCACTTTAAATACAAAAATAAGAAACAAAGAAATCCTCTGGGGAGGGGAGACACGCCCCCCCCCCCCACCAGTTAAAAAAAAATAAAATAAGAAAACAAAAACTTGCATTTATGTGAATACAAACATCGATATTGTTTTAGTACAGTGCTGTGGACAGCCCTAAACTGCCTAAACAGTGAGTAGATGGAAGTGGACCTGGGGGAACCTCCAAGACTTCTTCCTGTACAGGTCTAACTCAACTCATTCTTTTGGCCTTAAACCAAAACCATAAGTATCTTTTATCTAATAATTGGTACCAACCACTGGTACTGGTTATCGAAATGAGGTACAAGTAATAAGTAAGTATAAGTATAACGCTGTGCCCCATGCCATGTCGTAACGTCCTTTATCCCGATTTTAATAACTATAACGACAACGTCCTCATTTCAATAAAACTTTATTGCCCTACCTTTAAATGACCTCGATCCATCTCGTCCAGCAACAACTGAGAAATTATCAGACTTACTGTAACTCATGGTCGACTGTATTTTAAAGCCAATAAATCATTTAAGTACTCAGAATCTGTTGCTAAATATGGTAGGGGAAAACCAAATATGGCAGACACTTTTACGATTATGACTATTATCGTATCCGTTATGAAATAATTTGAACGATATTTTATATTTGTCTCCATCCTTTAAGTGTGGGATGGATAATTTATCAATTATTTAAAGAGGCATTTTTATATATGTATATATATTATTGTTTTTGAAATAGACTAATTAAGTTGAATTTTTTAAAAGTATTTAATAAATAAATTGGAAATAACTAAATAAGTATCGAATACGAGGATGTGACTTAATTGGTCAAAATGTTATGTCAGTATCGGTCATCGGTGTTACCAAAATCGGGTGACGCCAAATGCCGAAATAAATATAAATTAAATTACACCATAATGCTAATTTTTAAATATAACAAATAGCATTAGTTGCATGGTAACAATGCGGAAATCTTCCATTACCTAGATCTGGAGTTTTTAAACCTTTTTTGCATCGTAAGGTAATGCTGCGTGCAATTTTGATTTGAAAATATTTCCTGCACCCCTATTCCTATCTCGATTTCTAAACGTATTTCCCGCACCCCTACGATAAGCAAAATGTTAATGCAATGCTACTTGAATGCAAATAAGCCTGATTTTCTGTGATTACCCCCCCCCCCTTTTTTTTTTCTCCTGACACCGCTTTAAGTAATAAACCCTGACCATTTGCGCCCCGCAAGACGTTCTTTTGCCTGACAGTAAAGTATAGTTTTAATACAGCCCGCGCGTTTTCCCCTTTCTTATATCTTTAATGTGACCCTCTACGATGATTTTAGTCGAATCTCAACAACTAGTCTAATTCTGATTTTTATTGTGTTTGTATAGATTTGGACGTTGATTATAATGTAATAATGTTAAAAACCGTTTAAAATTGGAGTAAAAGTATTCGCTTTAAAGCATTTTATGAGATAAACATGGCTAAAGTTCGGTTTTGAGAAAAGTTTAAAAAATCAGTTAGGGGTCGTTCGCAAATTACGTCACGCTCGGGGGGGGGGGGGGGGGGAGGTTTTGTAAACTTTT
>CAXITT010000620.1:245383-310662 GCA_964033795.1 Lymnaea stagnalis | reverse complement strand
TCAAACTTACGTATTTATGACAGTGATCTTGGTAAACCATGCTTGTATTTGCTACCAAAGATTCACAAGGAGGGAAGTCCAGGAAGACCTATTGTCTCAGCTTGTTCTTGTCCTACTGAACTGATTTCGGAGTTTTTGGATACAATTTTCCAGCCCATGGTTGAAAATTTACCGTTGTATATTAAGGACACTAAACACATGATCAAATCTCTCGAGTCCTTGGTTTTACCTAATGAAACCCATTTACTTTTTACAATGGACGTTTCTTCACTGTACACCTCAATTCTCCACACAGATGGACTCACCGCAATTTCATTTTTTCTGAGTATGAATCCTAATCCCAATTTTCCAACAAGTGCCATTGTACGTTTGACTGAATTGGTTCTACAGCTTAATTCATTTGAATTCAATGGCGAATTTTTCGATCAGATCAGTGGTGTTGCTATGGGAACGAAAATGGGACCAAGTTATGCATGCTTATTTATGGGCCATTTGGAACATCTTTGGAGAGAACACTACCAAGGTCCTTTCCCAGAATACTACAGAAGATACATTGATGACTGTATAGGGATTACTAATATGGACATAACACAATTAGAAAGTTTTATTGACTTCTTTGGATATTTTCATCCAACAATTAAATTCACTTCAATGATCCATAAAAGCACCATCAATTTTTTGGACTTACAAATTAACTTTCATAAGAACAAAAAGTTGCAACCGTAGCCGTTGTAACTCATGTCCCTACATGATCGAAACTGATAAGATCACTTTCCCTCTGGAAGTATTCAGAAAAAAAGATGGATTTACCTGCACAAGTCGCAACGTGATTTACACCATCATTTGCAAAAAGTGCGGTAAACTATACATAGGAGAGACAGGTCGTCGCCTTGGGGACCGTTTCAGAAAGCACCTCTACAACATAAATAAACACGCTCTCTGTCCGGTCTCCAAACATTTCAATAGCCCTAACCATGATGGTATCTCAGACATTGCAGTTACTGCTATACTCTATACTAGTAACACTGCAGATAGAATCTATATGGAGAACAAATTAATAACTAGATTTGGTACATTGTCTCCATATGGAATGAACCAAATCAACAATTTTACTTAGCTGCCATGTCTTTTTCCTGTTTGATTTTTACAATTATGTTAAAATCACTTCCTTTCTACTACTCTTTATTTTGTTTTTGTCTGGTTTTAGCGCCCTCTCCTATATTTTTTCAGTTTTAGGTAGGATATGTATATTGATATTATGTAAATTTAATTTATACTTACTTAAATGTGTTTTGTTTGTTTGTACTGATGAAGGCATGTGCCGAAACGTTTAATTGTGTATAATGTATAATTATTATTAAAGCGTAACTTATATTGTTCTATTGAGACAATTTGTTAGTGTCTTATTAATCTATTTTAAAGCTTTATCGCAGTCCAACACTTTTTATAAAGAATAACTCCTTTGCCAAAACAAGGTTAAAAGAGCTGGTCCACCCAGAAATGCAGATAATCCAGGGGTGAGGTGGAAAGTAAGTATTAAAAATCCTTAAGCTTTTGAATTTGAGATTTTCCAACTTAGCTCTGCCCACGATTTCAAAAAATCCCTGAGTTAACCTCAGATCAATGTAAGAAACAACCAACAAAAAATTCTAGCCAGAAGTAACAAAACAAAAAAATCTTGTTGAGTATTTTATCTTCAAAAATGTTGAGTAATCTGGTGCAACTTTGATAAACTTTTCTCACAATGATCCACTTTCATAGAAAAAACTTATGCAAACATAAATTTTTTTTTTTAAATACAGATAAAATGCATTTATTTGATAAAGTGACCTTACGTGCCTCTGAATCTGTTGTTTTTATGAGAAACCAAAATATTAAGGTAGCTATTTAATCTAAAAAATAATCTAAGCATATTTTTTTTACCAGAATAGCTCATCAAACGACTTATTCTTGAAGCAGGAACACGCCTTTCCCTGGCTCTGTCACTTAGCTATAAAAAATATGAATAGACAAATCAGGTTACAATTTTTTATTTAGTCATTTTTTAATATAGATTAATCATTATAAATAGTTCAGTTTGTAAGGAATCTAAATTATTCTTTCCATCATAGAATATTATAAATCCCATATTTGCTATAAGTATATCATCTTAATACTATTAAGGAATATTTAGAGTCTTCAATGCTAACTCTACAAAGAGTTGTATAAAATTAAATACATTTTTTTTTATAATCTTACAGTAAAAGTATTAACCCTTTCATTACTGCTGGTTTTGGGCATTGATTTTTGCTGACTCAGAATAAAAACGTCATTAAATTTCCGGTATTTTTCTTTCTCTTATTAACTTCTCTATAGATTAACGAATAAAGAAATATATAGCATTGAAATATGACATCAACGTGGCGTCCTTGGTATTTCAGAAAAGTTCTTTGCCTCTTTGTTATGACGACAATGTGACGTCCTTCGTAATTGAAAGCGGGTGATCGTGACGTTGCGTCATCGGTAACGAAAGGGTTAATTAAAAGCAGCAAAAGTCTCTATATTTTTTCATTTTTTATATTACTTCACTTTTGTTTGTAGCTGGCAAAACTTTCGGAAGGCTAACTGGCCCACTTCCCATCAACCTATCAAGCTTAAACTTGCCAATGACAAACCATTCTTTGAAATTTTCATCCCCAACCCCCCAAAGATCAGAGTTTTTCCTGTTTTTCAAAGGGAACATAAAGGAAATATGATGAAACTGATTTCGCGAAACAAAATTCCAGATAAATGCGCTATATGACATTCTTTTTAAAAAATTATTGCAAGTGCGCTTGGTGCATAAAATTTTCTTTACTTTTTCTGAAATTGTTGGTGAAATAAATCAGCGGAGCAAAAGGGGCTGGGCAGTTAGAATATTAATATAGTTCAAGGACGTGAAAAAAATGTGCGGTTGTGAGCCTTGGGGGAAGAGAGAGAGCATTAACTGTGATTTTTGCAAAGTGCATAACTTGTATGCATGTTTTGTCAAATTTTCAGCCCCACCCCCATTGCTCGATATTACACTTTATAAAGGACTTTGTTTTTTGGGGTTGTTTATTACTCATGGTTGTTAAGTTGGAGACCGGAATTTAAAAATTTACTTTTTCAGATAGAGATGAATAATACATTAAAAACAAGACAATTTTCTGCATATGAAGCGCAATACAAAACATCAATACAACACTAAGACTTAATGGACACTACCTGGTTGTTGTAGCAAATCCAGTCATAAGAATTACATCATACTGTAAGTTGTCACAAGCACACACAAAAAATGGAAATAAATGGGTTGTTCTCTTTCCAACACTATTTTTAGACTGCCACATATGCTTTGGATGTCAATGCCCTTGCCACATTTCCCCAAAATTCCCCAAACTCACACATACTTTTGCCCCATTTCCAATTAGTGGTACCATAATGTAACTATCAACCCTTGAGACACATTTTTATTAATGACACATTCTTAGGTTTAAAAATGTATAAAAATTTTAACTTATCTTGAAACAAATTTTTTAATTTCCAGGAGCATAAATTCAATATTCCCATCCATTAAACTTAAAAGTGAATAAAAGAATAATTGAAGTAACTTCTGCTAAACAGTGTTGAAGTTGAAGTCAGTTTTAAAAGCCAGTGTTAGGGCCAGTTTTAAAAGCCAGGGTATGAAAATTTGTAGGAAGACTTCACAGCCTTTCAGTGATTCAGAATAATTATGCTTAACAAAGGAATAAAATACACATGTAAAATTAATGTACCTTTTGTTGAGGAGGGAGGGAAAAAGTCCTGGGCTTAATTATTGCCTCCCCTAGTTTTGGTTTTACAGACGAAAGGAAATTTTCCTCAACCATTGTTGATTGACTGCGTGCTGCAAGGGGAAAATAAAAATAAATCTAATGTACAACTATCATGTTTATTAAGACTGAATGGCAATATTTACAAGTCTTAGACATAAATAATATATATTTATATAAATATAAACAATACTCAACTGTAGAATAAGATTTTAAATTTTGAAATAAAAAAAACATTTGGAATAAGTTTATTACAAATTATCAAATATATAGTTACAATTAAGTTTTTCAGCTAATACAGTAGAATTATATCTCCCTTACCATTAGTTGTAGATTTCTTTATGCTTTCTGAAACAGCAGTTGAAAATTTGCTCACAGTTTCGGATACGGATTCCTTAATAGATATTGCAGCAACTGATGAAGCACTATTTGCAGCTGAAGCTGCAGCAGCCACAGCCATGTCTATTGGAATTGCAGCAGCTTGAGCAAATGTTGAAAAGTCAGATTTAATGTTGGCTGAAAACTGGGCGTCAGAGGTCTCAGACTTGATTTTTGTATCATCTAAAAATGTATGGTTTCTTTTTTAAGTTTATGCCTCCATTCATATCAAATGTTTTAATTTTTCTCACTTAAACATATACCAATTTAAAGAGACAGTAAAAAAAAAGATGTTTTAATGGGTACCAGTCAAATGCCACAAAGCATTGTCTCAAATCTTTATTATTTTTATATTATTTATTACAATCGATTGTTGTCTAGTCCATTTGTGTGCATATTTTTGAAGAGAGAAATTTAAGTATATTATGTCCCCATGAAAATAAACAGAGCCCTCTGCATTCCCCCTTCATAAAGGAAGGGGGTGATTGCTGGAAGGAGGAGGAATTAGGGGAGATGGGAAGGGAGGGAGGTCACATAAATATCTCACAACAGTACTGCATACAAAAAAATGAATTTACACAAACCTGAACTTAGAGGGGAACTTGTCTTAAGCTCATCTGTATGTACATCAGAGGTATTCGCTGCAGCAGTGGGAGGTGCTGCAGCACTGGGTGGTGCTGCAGCACTGGGTGGTGCTGCAGCACTGGGCGGTGTTGATGAGGTCGATTCAGATCTCTTGCAAAGCTCATTGGCAAATGTTGTGGCTCCAGTCTTTACAGTGTTAATAGCATCTGAGACTTGTGATGTCTTTTGTTGAATAATCTCCTTTGTTAAAAATGATTTTACGATACAAGGAATAAGCAAACAAATATATATTTTAATAGGTCTTAATGTGGTTTGGGCATTGTTTTGCTTTTGAATGTTGATAATATAAATAAACTGAATATTAACTTTCAACTTTTTAATTTCACAGAATGGCTTTAAATTCAACACAGATTGAAAATAAGAGATTGTTTTTAAAGTCACACTGAAATGCAATGATGGAAATTTGATTTATTTTACTAAAAAGTTACAAACAATGGCATTTTGGTAGGTACATTTATTTAAAAAAAACATATTTTCAAACCCAAATAAAAGTTTAATTATTTAAAAAAAATTACTTTATATCCAAGCAAAGATGACATTTTGCTATGAAATACCTGAAAATTACCACTGTTAACTGCAGTTCCCAGACGACTTTCTGCTTTTAACCCAATATCTTTAGCAATGTCCTTTATGCTGGAATTTTTCCACAGGCGATTCACCTCACCACCTTGTTGATCAACAAGTGCCCGCACTACATGCTCTAATCCCCGTATAAACCCTGACAGATCATTACCTCGAGACATGATTCTGAAATTCAATACAATAATGAAAGAGACAAATAGCAGATATTTCTAATTTATATGTCATCAACAGGAAAATCCATACAGTTTTACATACATAAGTCTTTATTCTACTTTTTACAAAAAAAACTTTTTCAAAACTAAGATATTTATCTACAACTGATATTTTCGATATTAAATAGCTCTTCTGTAAAGAAAGGTTTTTGTTATTGTGTATTTGATAAATTTCCCTGTAGATGTTAAAATCATCTTCATGTTATCAAAATCCATTCAGTTCAGTCTCTTGCGCACAAATCATATGCATAATTTACTGTAAATAACCACTGTTTCAATGATATTTCCAAGGCAGTGATTAGTATGATGGTCTGATACATTTAACAGTCACTAATAATATTCTTATTTTAATTTTTTTTTATTCCACTTGACATAAGAGGCGTATGTTAATCATTTTGACTTCTCTGAGTTATAATTTCTATAAGTATCTCAAATTCTAAAATTAAGATTTGGTACACAGGTTTGTCTCAAAGGTATATTTAATCTACAAATATGTTTAATGGATCCTTTATTTACAAGCTCTGAAATAAATGGGATAAAAATATTGCATGTTCTATTATGAACCAACTATCAAATTTTAATAATTTCACAGATTAATATTTTAAATTAGCCCTGTGATTTTATTTTTAGCAATGGAAAAAGTTAGTCTAACATTAACAACAGTAATCGTTGTTACCCGGTACCAAAAATTGGAGGCAAGGGGTTTATCTCACATTCAGGTCCATGGAAGCATTGATGAAAATATTGATGGGCCTAATATTTATTTCTATATAGTTGTAGTAAGCTAGTTAAGTATGTACCGGTACTTAAATTATAATGCAATTTAAAATATAAATAATTTTAAAATTATAGTATAATATTAATAGTATAGCAGCATAGCCTAACATTTATAATAAATTAAATAATAAGTTGGAAGTCTTGAGGAAGTCTCAGGTCCAAATAAGTAAGGCCACAATTTCAAATTTAACTCGACTTAGACAATGCATGAGCAAGGTCAGGTGGTCTAAATACTATAAATACATTATTTAAGTGAATGAAAATGTGATAATCAATAATGTTGAACTTTGGCAGTTTGATATTTTGTCTGTCAAAACTGTCTTACTAAGTTAACTGAGTACTACTTTACTATTTACTCAAGACTCAAGTGACTCAGCCAGGCAATATTCTCTCTAATTTGTAGATTAACTTATTAATAGCTCACTGAACTGACAGAATGAAGCAGTTTTCATCTACTGCTAAGTTAAAAGTGTGACAATTATTATTATTAAAATACAATAACATTATATTATATTTAATTATTCATTCATTCATATTTCATATTAATAATTAATATTACGATTTCATAAATATAGCCTAAAAAATAGGCTACAAATTTAGTTCTACTCGCTACTGACTGTTAATAAATTTGTAAGTCTTGCCTTTCGAAGTTCCTATGATAAAATATCTACCACAGTCACAGGAAGACAAAGATAATATGTTGTTTAGTATGAATTAATCATAAGTCCAGTGTTGCTGGCTGGCACATGTTTACATCGGATACAATTTATCAGAGCATGCCCTTGGATAATAAGATTAAATAAGCCAAGAAAAATTACTAAGAAATTAAAGTTAAGACCATCATTTGATAGTAACGTCCCTTAATGCAAAAAAAAAAAAGAAAAGAAAAGTCACCGCAAGGGATAGGGCCTACAACTTATTAAAGGGGGTGTGGGTGGTTACAGATAAATTGACGGTTTAAATTTTAATTAATCTGGCTCCATCTGTAAAGGTATCGTCCCGGTACAGCTTTGTGAATTTTGTGGTAATCCGATTTTTAACGCGATCTAAAATTCTTCGTCTTGTAAAAATAAAAGCTGACAGATTCTAGTTTAGGAAATAAGTAAAAACGAGTAAGGTCAAACCTAATTGTGGGATTGTTTACTATTATTTTGCTGCCCTCTCGGATACTAGTCAGCTAAACTAAGTTTACTAAGCGCTGTTTTTTTAAAAATTATTCTGTTTTTTTTTCCTGAGATTTGTTAGCTGACGAAGGCTTCCTGCCGATACGTTCTTTGTTTTGTTGCGTTCCTCTTTTCAGGTTTGACCTTACTTTGTTTTACTCATTTCCAATTTTTCTAACCTGACTGCGAAATTAACTAGTGGAAAGTTCGACTGCTCTGGCATTACAGGAAACAATTTATTTGAAGATAAACTCCTGATTCCTGTACAGTTTAAAAGTAGACTTATCCGAATTAAGCGTTGCAGTACATGCTTCTTAAATTAAGAAACGTAAACGTATTTCAGGGGTGTATCAATCACGTGACTTTTGGAGAGGGGAAAAAAAACCTTCTTCTCCATCCTGCCAATTTTCGGTTTAAAGCCCTATGTATTCAAATGTGATAGGTTAATTATTATTTTTCCATATCACAACCGTTTGAACCCCTTTAAATATCCGAGGCCCACTGCAAGGTCTATGTCAGTAATTAGCTCGGCGTTAAGTGTCCAAAATAATAGTTGTGGAACAAAAAGACTTGTATATTTCTCAGTCGTGATATTAAAGGGGTATGCAATGTTTTTGTTTTTTATGCCGCACTTTTCATTGGTTGGGCCTCAGCCACACAGCCTACATAGGGAGCCATAGCAAGTGTCATGCAAAGAGGATTCCGTAATGGGGTTTACCCCAGGCGATAGTCTCGGCAGGGGAGGGGGGCAGAAATTAAAATTATCCTAAATTATCGTAAAAACTCCGCCATGGCCGGTCCCAAGCCCGGTTGCAAAAGGAGGAGGGTTGGCTTGAGGTCACATAGTTTCTCTTTACTTGAGATTTTCGGATTCCAAAGCAGATATATTAAAACCATAAAACAAAAGTATCAAGGAGAGTGGCATCCTTAAAAAAAGGATTATTATTTCTTATTCTAAGCTGTAGTGCTCTTAAAATCGATATAGTCTAGCTTTTTTTCATTTTTTTATTTTTTATTTTTTTTTCTAAAGTTTTTACTTTAAGATCTCAATAATTTTTTCTCAATGCTCACTGAATCAGTTTATTGATAAAATTGAATTTTCATTTTTTCAAATGGTCTCATTTAGCGCAGTTATCCGGAAATGTATCATTAAATTACTGGAATCATATTTCCTCCACCAACCTCTTTCACGAAAAAAAAAAAAAAATTTGGGCTGCTCTCGGCGGCACTAACCCCATCTGCTACGCAACTCATTGTCGCATGGTATGTGGCATTCACATGGAAAAACACGGTCATTTTGCAGGGAAAAGGTCAGATTTTGGAGCCCCCTGAAGATGAATGTAGCGCAACGGTTCCCCGCCCCTTCACCCCTCCCCTTTCGCACGCCCATGATTCCGCATGCAGAATGTTACCAAAAATATTATTAATTTAAACTAGAAATCAAATATTTTGTTAGTGTATTTTTCTGATCTTTTGGGTGCGCACATAACAGCTCCCCTCTCCCCCCCCCACACACACACCACGCGCGCCCCTCATGATGCATGCAACTTGTGACTACCGGCGCCCAAGAGCATTGTGTTTTTTAAAACGTAAAAATTTAGTAAATGATGTATATGTATTAATTATTTTCTATAAACCATTGATTAAAATTATATTTGCCTTGTAATTTTAACTTAAATTAAATAATGATTACCTCTTACCACCTTCATATTTTAATTTTTTTAAAGGACTTTAAAATGTTTTTATGCAATTCTTATGATAGGAATCCTATCCAGTATTTACATAAATTATTTTGTCTGGGCACAAAAATAGTAAAAAAAATAAAAAAATATGGCGTAAGGAGACATCGATCACTTACCACGGCTGCCGACATTTCAGTTGAATATTAAAGTCAACATCACGTCAGTATCATGTATTTAACAAACTTTTCCATCAAGCCTTTATAAAAATAAAGGTATTATTTATATATAACCATTTATATGGTACTTTATATGGAATTGTTAAGCACAGTTAGGACTAGTATAGACTGTAGTGCCTGTAGATTCGCTTTTCAGGATAAATGCCATAATGATTATAATGCCATTCATAATAATGATAAATCTGATAAAATGCATGATTCAGCCCAGCTACAGGCAGACGAGATTGACTGAAACACTCAACATAAATGTGACTGTTTTTACTAGTTTCAGATGTTAACATTATTATAATATTAATAATCTGTAGTCTGTAGTAGTGTTACTCTTGGACTCTTAGATCTAGGCCTAGGTCTGCTAGTTTGAGTTTCAATTCCAGACTCTCACTCTGGGTGATTATTTTAGTCTTAGTTTACTTTACACACACAAGACAAATGATGATGGCAGAAAAAGCCAGGGCCAGGGTGGATACTGTGCATCATCAGTGGACATCAGACATACTAATTATTAAATTAATTAGCATGAATAGTCTGAATAGGCCTAATATTTATTTAGGCTTACCATTATTTATTATCTCATAGTAGGCATAACAATAGTTGTCCACGCACCGTTCTGCACATGTCCTAAAATGTCGAAAAAACGTGTTCTGCAATATGGCGTACAGCTACACGGTATCATTGGAAAATTGCATACTACATCACCTTTGTTTAATAAATAATTGCTTTCCTCATCACTGACGTATCAGCTTTTGTGTTCCGGTCATATATTGATTTATGCTACAATATTTTTTGTGCATCACAGGCATTATTATTATACTGACTCGGTTAGTATATAAATCGCATAAATACTTTTTTACTAGTAAAGCCACCAAAATAAGGTTTAGTGCTCCCTAATCTACATTCATTGTAAGAGTTTTTTCATTTTTTGAGTTATTATCGTTGAGCTCTCGATAAAAAGTTATGCATCCCGCGAAGATGTGGGAGTGGGGGGGTATGAAATTATCATTATTTTTTTATTTAATCGAGAAGCCGGAAATGGCTGCTATCACTGTGATTCGTTAATGTTAAATCCTTAAACATCTAAATAATTATAAGACGTTTAAAATGAATCATTTTAAGAAAAGATTATAACCAAACTTGAAAAGTTTATGTAGTAACCAAGGGTTGGTTTTAAGTTTTATTTATTACGTTAAAAATTGTGTACGGTACAGGTACACAGTTTATCGTTTTTTCATTATTGAATCAATATTTAATAGTTTTACAATAGTAATAGCGATAATAATAATCTTTTTCTCTTATTAATTATTTCAGAGGATATTACTAAAATTAGGCCTACTTATCATTATCAGTTATAATTATAATCATAAAAAACTTTTATCATAATCCTATAATAGTCTATTTAGGCCTAAGCTTAATTTTTCTTAATCTGATTCTATTACAATTACAAGCCTATAAAGTTCTATATGTAACAGTTTTATTAAAATACATCAAATTAATAACCAAGACTCAAACAACATGGTCATAGCAATTATTTTTTTATTAGGACATAGAAAAGCAGTAAATAGACAATTATTTAATATATCAAATAACATTTTTTAATGAATTAGTCTCATTATTATCATATTATTATTATCATCATGGATGATTTTAGTTGAGTAATTTTTATTTATAATTACATGAGTTCAATTTTATAAATAAAAAAGACTACTTACCTTTTTATAAATATAATAATTGATTTAAAATTTAACACAAGCATAATAAAATTAGTTAAAATTCAATAGATGTGTGGGTATTTTTTCATTTTTTCCTGTACAAATAATGATTTTCCCAATTTTTCTGTTCACTTTTTTCTGAACATACCCACACATAAATTCATTAAAAATAAAAGTCTTAATGTTATATAAAAGTTTTGTTGTTTATTGTACTGTATATTGCATTGAGAATGTCTCCTGAAAATTTGGTAGCCATTATCTTTTAAAATCAAAAAGTTTTGGGTAAAATAAGGCAGAAATTTTGAAAGTGGGTCACAGGTTTTTTCAGTTAAATACTAAGATAAAGAAGATAAATCACCAAAAAAATCATAACTCCACTTCTATAAAAGATAGAAAGATGAAATTGGTGTTGTTGTAAAGCTTATAGCCAGCCCTTTAAAATGATGTACCATTCATGGCAATTGGACAATATTTAAATTTTGTGTCAAAGTACCTACTCATAGGTTTACCATATTTTCAGTAAATTTTCAGTGTTGAAACTAAAGTAAATAGCCAGAGAGTGTGCAGGGGCTCAGTGATTTGATTGAGCCCCCTCCTCAAAACCCTACCTCAGTTGCTGATCAAGGAGGGTGTAGTTATCCTCCTTTACCTTCCCCCACTCAATCTACCCTTCCCTCCACTTCACTCTCCCAAGACCTTCCCTAGCACCTATCCTCCAACTTTCTCTTCCCTGGCACCTATCCTGCAACTTTCTCATCCCCTCCTAAGCTAGGCACTGCAACTTAAATTTTAAAATACTGACATGCACAAAGAGAATATCACTGGAAAGAGCTGGCTTTAAGCTTTCCAATGATACCAAAATAATCTTTCTATCATTTATAGGAGAAAAGTTATGCATTTTTTAGCGATTTATTTTCCCCCTCAATTTGGCTTTGTATTTAATTTTTAAAACTGTGATTGAATTATTACTCTTTTTGACTATTTTGTTTGTATCTTTTTGGCTTTTAAAATTAGAGCTCTCAAATTTTGAGGAGACATTTACAATACAATGTTTAAAAAAACAAAACACATGAATTGTGAATTAGTAATTATATTTTATAAAATATGATTTTTATGAGCATATGGTGTGGCAACAACAATCGTCGAAAAATTTAAGTTTACAAAAAAATTACATAAATACTAAACCATTAAAGCTTATGGCTATAAAATGTTCAATACAAATTGATAATGTACAACTAAAAATTAGCCAAATTTTAAGAAAGTAAAATGCAGATCAGAAAAATGTATGCAATATTAGAAAAAAATCTATATTTCATGAAAAGTGACCACGGCTGAGACATTTTTAAAATTTAAATATATAACTTTTAAACTAATAAAGCTACTGCAATGAAATTTTCAGCACAAATAGATAGTACCGTAACTATATAAATTTAATATACAAAATTTAAAATGTCATGTAATCTGTCGACATTGATGTGCATTTTTAACCACAACTTTTAAACTAATAATGCTAACTCAATGAAATTTGCAGTACAAATAAACAGTGTGTCAATCTAAATTTTATTAAGTATTTAAATACAAAAAAACATAATTCAGAACATTTTATGTAAAAGTTATTAAATGAAAATCCATCTCTGTCGACATTATTGTACAGGTACAACAAGTTTCGGCTCCGGGGCTTGAGCAACACTTCATCCTGATCGATTGGTAGCCCAAAAAACATCTGCCTCCGTTGTCAATTTTAAATTGGGTTGTATATTGATCTCCTCCAGGTTGGCACAACTTAGCACAATCACAAGGAATGATGATAATCTGTAACTCTGAAAAATAAAAAAAAGATTAGGACTACTAATTATGAATACATATAAATAATGATTCAATGTTTTTAAATAGGCTAAACAATTTTCTTTAGTTTATGTAAATTTATAGTTGTTAATAACTTAGGACTAGAGCAGTGTTTCGTAACCTTTTTTGTGTTTTCATTCCCTGCCTCTCCTATCCCCCCCAATGTTTCATATACATAATTATTAATATTCAAAAATAGGGTTGTTCACTGAAGAAACTTAAATGATTTTTACAACACTTTTAATGAACGCTTTTTTAAAATTGAGACTTTAAATAATTCTCCTTTTAAAATACAAGTTAAATCATAGGAGACAGTTTGTTTTCAAAATCCAGACAGCTCATTTTTCGAATTGCCCCCCCTAAACAATCAAATTGCCATGCTGGGAAACGGGACGAGAGGCTATCTTACTATATAATTCATTGCTCTTCGCATGATGCATGTCGCCGCACTTTGAATTCTTATCATTTATACTTTGATCCAAAGCCTGTTCTTAAATATGAACTATATTAGGTCTAAAGTGTAATTATTATATTAAACCAGTTATTAAACGTGTATATCTATAATCAAACTAATAAGTTATAATACAGGAAATATTTATTTAGCTGTTTCAAAAAGGTTTTAAATAATAATTACCACTGATTACGTTAGAGATACCACTTCCAGTAGATCGAGGGGACAAAAATGGCCACGGCTTGGCATCTTTGAATTTTTAGTCACGTCGCTCAAGCTCTAATAAAGTTCAGTGATGATCAGTATTATTTTAAAAAAGTGTTTCCCCTTTTAAAATATATAAAATATGCGTACAAGTAATGACCAAGTCCAAACACTATTTTAAAAAAATGTTGGACAGCGTACTCACTTACCCCAAGTCAACTTTCCCATTAATTGTCTTGGCAAGGTCAAATTTCTATTTGATTCATACCCTCGTTACCTGCATGCATCGCATATTTGAATTAAAATAAGGAGAATCCTCTATTTTTAAAAATGATGCAAAACAACGTTAAACACAAAAATCTACCAAAAACGAAAAGCGCCAGCTGATCACAGCGATAGCCGCTCGGCGGGCCGATTTTTTCTATCCCCGGAAGCGAAAGTATTGGAGTGCCTACATACGCATACCTTTTCCATCAGCCACTACTTCACTTCCTGTAATCTTAAAACTATGGTCTCCCCTAGACCTATTGCTCTTTCTCCTACCTCCTTGACTCCAATCTCTCCTGCTTCAACCACAACACTCTCCTCTAAATCTCAATTACCTCACTCCCTAACCATTTCCTCCTGATTCATTTCACCCCCTTACCACCCTTGCCACCCTGTTGTTGGCATTTTTGGGGCATCGGCAGAAGTGGAGCAAGGTCAGAGCTCCAAAATAATCACTCAAGCACTAAAAAGTTGCTTGATCTGAAACCCTGCTTATCAACTTAGAGATGGGAATCGAACCGCACACCTCAAACTCTGCTGACAATCAAACTGTGCCCTGCTGACGACTGAACCGATCCCATTACTGAGTATGAACCAACCTGAACGTTCTATTGCAAACTTATTAGAACCGACACTGTTTTACGAATGTAGCACATCACTACTTACGCCAGAAATACTTATATATAGAAAATCCAATTTGCAAAATTGTCTCAGAAGAAGGCTCCAAGCCCGAACTGATGTCCAGGATTGCGCAGACTACAACAGCACTAAAAAAGCTCAAGAAAATATGGAATGACAAAAATATAGCCCCCAGCACCAAAATCAGGCTGATGCGCTCATTAGTCCTCTCCATTTTCCTGTATGCCTGCGAATCCTGGACATTAACAGCCGACCTTGAAAGGAAAATAAAGGCGATGGAGATGAGATGCTTCAGAAGCATTTTTGGCATCTGCTATAGGGACCATATCTTTAATGATACAGTGAAAGAAAGGGTTCGCCACGCAATTGGGGAGTAGAATGACCTACTGGTGACTGTGAAAAAACGCAAACTACAATGGTACGGCCACGTAACACGGAAACAAGGGCTTGCTAACGAAATATTGCAAGGCACCACAAGAGGAGGGAGAAGAAGAGGAAGACAAAGAAAAAGATGGGAGGATAACATCAAAGAGTGTACAGGACTAACACTGGGCGATGCTGTGCTTAGTGCAGAAGACAGAGACGAATGGAGGAGGATAGTTCACATGTCATCTGTGGTGCCCCAACGGTCCAAGGACTAAGGGACATGATGATGATGATGAATTTGCAAAACCATATTTTGTAAACCAAATTATGTTTTTTAAATCATCCCCTACCCAACTCTTCCCCACCAACACCCTTTAGCGAATAGGTTTGAGTTTCTATTAATGTGTGACAAATTAAACAGTCACACTATGTGGCCAAATTTTTTTCATCCAGTGCCCAGAAACTCATTTTAAAGAAGAAAAAATTTAGATACCTGTAAGCCTGTATATTTTTTATTTAATTTAAACCAAAACAATGAAATTTCAAATTACTGGACTGCAGTAGTTGACAAACACAACCTTTTTTTGTTACCGAACCCTCCTGACGACAGTGCCCGAATTGAACAGAAACCTGTTGACGACTGAACCCAAACCAAACCCTGCTGACGACAGAACCCAAATCAAACTTCTTCTAAAAGAGGGTTTGATTCCTATCTCTATTATCAACTGCGTTTCACTGATTAACTGATTAACTACCATGAGCCACTGGGAGTGGCACTAGCTCAGCGTTTCTTTCGTTATAGCCACAAGCCGCTAGTAGCGCCAATGTTTGTATCATAGTAAATCAAGTCAAATATTTATATTATTCCGTTCCTTGGTTCAAGATTTTAAAGCGCTGTTCATTTATTTTGATTTAATTTCCAAGCTAGTTACAAAATTGTACAACTTGTTTACCATGGCAACAAGTGACAAAGGCATATAATTAATTGAAAGTGTAAATATTATCAAGTTTCTGTGTTCTTTGGTGCATTTTTCTTATTATTGGATATACTATTTGGAAACCACCAAATGAAAGGCTATGTTTTGGAAACTTAAAATTTATATTTAAGTTGGCACATTTATTATTATTTTTTTGTTTCTATTGTAATTACTAATTTAATAAATACTAATTTCCCTACCAAAACTTTAACTTACAAAGGTTTTACGTTTAACTTATAGACAATTCATATACCTTAAAAATGGTTTATTACTCATTAGAATATGTTTATAATTAAGAAAACTGCAGGTGAATTTGTGCATACACCTGCAATGAGAAAATGTGACCTAAATTTAATTCGGCCACAGACTGTTTTTCAATCTGGTAGTTAATCAAGTAATGGAAAAAATACTGGCGTTTTGTTCAGGAAGTTAAATGATAATCAAATTTCTGATTTTCAGTTTTAAAAATGATATTGGTTGTTGGTTTTTAAGAAATCACAATGAAATTAATTTTTTTTCTAACCAAAATTATAAAACATGGTTAATTACATAGAAAGAATTAAAAAGTGAAAATTTAGTTGCTTATTAAAATTGAAAATTATGAGTTTCCGATGTCAATTTAAAATATATATATTTTGCATTTGGTGTGTCCTGCTTCGTTTTCACAACTGGCGTTTCCCCTACTCAACATGTTTTATTTTAATAGTACTGAGTGAAAAAAAAATGCTGTTACACAGCGATTTTCATGCGTGACGGTTAAACTCAGGTAAAAGGGTTGAATTTTTTCCGAGGCGACAATTATTTTAAACCAAGAGCCCCTGGTATGGTGTAGAATGTCTGTATGACAACTGTGAAAATACCGGCAGGGGTAGGCTGTGGGACTGTGTAGGCAGATTGTTAAATTACAGGTAGGTAGGGGGTAGGACTTTCTGTAGGCCTATTATTTATAGGTCAACAGGTAGGGGGTAGGACTTTCTGTAGGCCTATTGTTTATAGGTCAACAGGTAGGATGTAGGACTTGTTTAAAGGCAGACAGGTAGGTTGTAGGACAGTCTGTAGGCATATAGAAAATGAGAAGTTAACAATTTTTTTTTTGACCCACCAGTTATTTTCTCAAAATATCAGGACTCTGTGTAAAACAACCTGCAACCCCCCACCCCCACTTACCTCTATTATATAATACTGCTAATAAATATTATTAACAAAGTGGGCGGCTCCCCCTCTCTCTTTCCCAGCCCTATAATTATGCCAAAGGCAATAACTACTCTCATAAGTCCCGGTTTCAGCACTTCAAAATAAGGATATCCTTATTGACCTTCAACATGCATTGTTGCTTCAGAGGCCACTCACACACCCATTATCGCATATTGATTTAAGTTCAAGATCTTTTGGTGTGTTTTTGTTGAGCTTTGCATTACATACATGTATGTATGTAGTTTGTTGTTTTTTTTTATTTAAAAAAAAATATGAATTCATATTTTAAATAGATTATTTAAAATTTTGTAATGTAATTTACTAATTTTGCTATAATTTTAGCTTGCTGAAATAGGTACTTATATTTATTTAAAATATGTTTCCAAATTTGATTTCAATTTAAAAACAATTTTGAGGACTGATCATGCTATGAAGTTAAAATCTTATATCTATTCAGGAATTAGTAGAAGGCTGCAAAATATCAACAAGCATAAGGAGTTATAATACAATTTAAACAGAAATGTATAATTTCAATTGGCAGATTTTTTTATTCTCTCCTCCTCCTCTCTCTCTCTCTCTCNTGCTACCCCCCCCCCCCCAAAATCCTTTACATTTTTTATGGGCTTAACACTATTTAAAAAGGAGCATATTTTTTTATTAGGCTTATTGAATAACCTTTAGTCTTAGTATGTCGTGACTAAAGATAAAATTCAGTCGTCAGTTCAATATGAACTGATATTTGCTTTATTTAAAAGACATTGTATAGAATATAGAAGAAATGTTAACAATTTTATTTTAAAACTAATACTAATATTATGCAATTATGTCTTATCATATTAAAAAAAAATCTTTGAGGTGCTTAACAAATTTTATTTTAAAACTAAATATTATGCAATTATGTCTTATCATACTAAAAATATTCTTTGAGGTGCTTAACGATTTTTTGCAACGGAACATGCAAAACTGCTTGAAAGATCGAAGTGCAATTAATGGCATCATGAACAATGAACGCTCCCCTAAAAAATTCAACATGGCCGCCCCCTGTGTCTGGACGTTGTTAGGGCAACATTTTACCGAATTATGCTATTTATTTAATAGGATTGCGACTCAGTGAGTACTTGTAATGATACTTTTAAGTATTTACAGTTTATAAAGCCATTTAATTAAAAAAAATATTTGTTTTTATAGTTTTCATTTATTTATTAATGTGGATATAATATGTTTCAGACCGTAATTTGTGACTGAGGTGTTACTGTTACTGTTAGATAACTTAACTAAAATTTAAAATGACTGAAACTTACAAAGGATACAAGATTTACTAATCCATCATATTCATTCACTCACACTCATACTATTACTACTTCGAAGTTAAACTTAGTTAAACCTATCACGAATTATATTAAAAATGTAACTAATGCTGAGGACTGAGGAACACAACCTGGTTTATAACCAGGCCAGGTGATTCCTTACACTACAATGAATGACAACATTACAATTTTAAATATAATTATTATACAATACTTCATATTCTATTGATATAGTCTAGTAACTTAAGTACCATACTTTGACAGAAATGCTAAATATTGTACTATTAAATTAAATGATACATGATACACCATTTTTTAAAGGGCTAGCTGTAAGCTTTCTAAAAACAAATTTCATCATCCTAGCTTTTATAGAAGTGGAGTTATGAGTTATGATTTTTTTTTGGGGGGGGGGCAATTTTTAAAACCCCCTTATTTATCTTTGTATTTCACTGTGAAAACTTGTGACCAACTTTCCAAATTTCTGCCTTATTCTATAACGCCGCCAAATTTTCGGAAAAATTCTCAATGCAGTTTAAAACACAGCGAACAACAAAACTTTTATGTAGCATAAAAAACTTTTTATTTTTTGATAATTGCTTTTGAGGGTACCGGTAGTTAAAAAAATATTTAAAAGGAAAATTAGAAAAATTATTACTTATACTTATAAAAGCAAAATAAATAAAAACAACATGTTTATTGTATTCCAATTATGTCAATTCTTATATTTATAAAAGGTAAGTAGAAATCTTCCTTTTATTTATAAAATTGAGTGCATAAGATTATAAATAAAAACCACTAAAATCACACTTAAGACTAATACAAGCATACAAGAATATGATTACATTTTAAAAGGTAATGGGGTTGTTCTGCCTCACATTTTCTATTTAGACTGCTCTACAGACTTCTTGTTGAAGAATCCAAAATCTCTCCTTCATAAACTTCCTTCGTCCAAATATACCTCCTTGCCTTTGTTAAGTGTTTTTCTAAGTCCTTATCTCTTATATATATTTTGCTTGTGGTGTGGCTGCTTCCTGTTCCCCACCTGCCCTCCTCCTACTCAGCATGTTTTATATTACATATAATAATGTTTGAAAGAAATTATGGTTCGATAGTGAGTAAAATATAATTCCCAATAACTGTGCTTAATGATATTTTTTTTAATGATGTAATTGCATTTGGTGCTTAATATTTTTTTCTTTTCGAAAACTGAAATCGTCTGTTTTAATATGGTGTAATAAATATTCGGTTTAAAAGTGGTTGGGACATTAGAATATTAATATAGCTCATGGGAGTGAAATAAAAAGTGTTCAGTGACGTACCATGGGAAGGGGTGTAGCAAAAATTTGGACTTTAAAATGTGCGTTACTTGAGTTCATGTTTTATCAAGTAACTTTAGTAGAAGGGAAGCTCACACATTGCTGTAGCCAATTCTAGGCGAGCTATAACTGGTAAAAAAATAATTACTATGACATTATTGAGTCTTATTGAGTTATTTGATGTCTTTTATTTATAATTACAAACCTTATTTTATTTTTTTAAAATAATTAATTAAATTAGGCGTGTAAATGCAGTTGTAAAAATAGAATAGCATTAGTTTATTAGTAATATTAGGCTTAAGCCTATTAAATATACACTATTAAATAGAGTAGATATAGACCTACCAGTACTATAAAAAATTTTAATATATAGGCCTAGAAATAGAAGTGGAGATTTATTGAGATATTTAAAGATTACAGAATACTAAAACTGCTATTGATTGTTATTGAGAGCCAATGTTATATTCCATTTCCGGTGAAGATAAAAAAAAATGGAAATTTTGTTTTTTCAGTCCGATGAGGGTTGAGTTGTTGACATGTTAAGGGCTAACATCCCAAGGAAAGGGGTAAATTGACTATTTCAAACTTATTCCCATTCCAGTTTAGATAGTTAACAGCATTTTTTATGTTCCAATAATTTTAAAGCTAAGTCATTTATAGCTAACGATGGTCAAAGTGCCAGCAAAGTGAACCTTGTTGAGTAAATTGTATGAGCTTCATCGTAATTGATGAGACAAAAGTAATTTATTTTTAGAAAACTGTGACATAGAAAGCAAAAATCCGAGTACAAAATAGAGCAGATTGTAAAAAAATGGCCCCAAAAGTCTTTTTCTTTCATTTTTTGACATGAGCAGAATATGTATGCGAATGAGTTTCAACATACCAACAATAGTAATAAACTGCATTCTACAGTCTAGTAGTACTACTTTTACAGTGTCCGCAGCCTCACATTTGGTGATGTCTCAGGCTAATGTTTATTTATTAGTATATGCCTACTGACTGCCGAGTATATTATCTGATAGTTGGCCTATGCCTACAGTATATGGGGTCATTCATGAATGTCATGATATATTGGAGGGAATGTCAAGAATTGGGGATGGTGTATTATAAGGATGTCTAAATTTTGTGACAAATTTTTTATAATGGGGGAAAAAAATTGACCAAAATAGCATGACACAAAAATTAATTTATAATTTTTAAAAAATTTATTTTTGTTTTTTGCACCCTTTTACTTCGGTTAAAATGGAAATTATCCATTTAATATGTGACTTTAAAAAATGTTTTTACTTTGTTTAATGCAATGGCCTCACCAAATATAACAAATCACATTTTTACATGTTGCATTTCCAAAATACATTTTGAAAAGAAAATACTTTTACTGTGTATACATGTTCTCAAGCCAACTTTTTGGGGAAATATTTCAGGGGAAAAGTGGGTTTGTCTTAAGAGCGGGTCATAGATTTTTATAATTTTCTCAAGGTACATCATATAATTTAAGTGTAGAAAGCTGAGGTCCTAGTCTACCCTAGGCTCAAATATGTTATCAGAAGCTATAAATAAAAACAGAACTAATATACCTGATTTAGATGGCAACACTATTCACTCAAAGAAAATGATAAAAAGGTAAATAATAAAAGTCGATTGCAACATATACAAAGCTGGCCTTAATATCTCATCCTAGATATTCTTTGGTACCATATTGCATTGGTACAATATACACTAGCATATTTTATGGGGTCTGCTTATAACCCAGTAATAAATTTTTCAGACTTTTTTCATCCATAATGGGGTGGGGCCGGGTGTCGACTAATGAAGAACAGGCTTTAGAGCAAGTATCCACAGTATTTAGTCACAATCTTGAAATTTAAGCATTTTCAATACTGCTAATATTTGTAAATATTATTTGAAATTATATTTTAATTGACAGTTAAAATGTGAAATTTTTCGTCCTTTCCTATAGTTTATAAAATGTTCAATTTAGTAGCTTTCTGTAATAGCTCCGGTAATTTATTGAATACATTTTGATATGGGCTCTAAATAAAAACCAACAGGCAACATGGCAGAAAATTAAACTCAACTGACAAAAAAAACAACAACACTTTGTCAATTACATTCTGGGCCAAATAATACAAAAGTACAATGACATCTGGTTATGGCTGTCAACGGGTATCTTGATACTGCCATTTCTGATTTAAATTCTGTTCAATTTTTTAATGTTATTGAAAGTATTCATTATTTACATCAACAATTATTACTGATGTGATTGAATCATGGACATAATTATGTTTTAACTTATACATTTGACTATCTACTTTTATTACTTTGACAACTTATTTGGTATATTAGAACTAAAGTATCTTGGCAGGTTGGTTTATTTACTGGTACCAGGGTACCCATAAGAAGTAGTGACGGGCACCCAAGAAGAATAAAAAAATATTTTGACAGTGTACATCTGGGTGATGACTTCCATTAAGGCTAATTAATGTAATAAATAAAACCTTCTTGTTGTCCAGTACTGCAATGAAAGATGGGAGTTTTTGTTTGTTTGTTATAATTTGTTTGTATGGATTGTATGACTCGCAAAATTTCTTTGAGCACCCACCTCATGGGCATCCATGTGCTAAATTTCCTTTTACAAAGCTTTCCCTACTTCACATTACAAAAATCATTTATGGATTTATTTTGTTGAACCTTTCAACAATCAGAGTAGTACAATTACCACACTTATTGTTAGATAATATGAATTCAACTTGGTATACTCAAAGCATGCACATATGAATAAAGAGATTGTTCTATACAATATAAATATACATTTTTAAAGGTCGCAGTCGGGTGAAGGATGGGTTGATCTGGATCTCTGAAAGAGTTAAAGAGTCAGGCAAAATCCACCATTTCCATAGCCATGACTACAGCAGCAGCTGAAGACCTTTTGCAGGTCAATCAAGTTGTTAAAGAGAGATTTAAAGTTGTAAGTAGCTATTGTAATTTAGCAATAATATTTTAATACATTTATTTTTATGCACATATTTTTTATATCCAGTTAATTTAATATTCTTTGAAAATATTCTTACTTGTCAACAATACGATTTACAAAAGTAATTTTATTACCGTTACTAGTACAAGGTAAAATAATTTAACAGAATTCCATACAAAACACAATGCAAAAAAAAACAACACATTTTTTAAAGAAAGGATATACTTAAAAGATAATGAATGTTGTACATTTCCTTCTCATAAACTTCTGTTGTACATGTTTTTATTTATACGCAATAGATTAAGAAAATTGGGGGCGGTGGATTTGGTGAGATATACGAGGCAACAGATCTGGTTAGTCGAGAAAGTGTTGCCCTCAAACTAGAATCTGCCAAACAAGTCAAGCAAGTGCTTAAAATGGAGGTCGCTGTATTAAAAAAATTACAAGGTTAAAGATAATATAAAATAGTTTTCATCATTTTAATTGTTATAAGCTATTTATATTTTATTAATTTAAGTTGTCTAGTTTTAAAAAGATTCACTTTTAAATTTACTATTAACCTAGCCCAATTTGGCCAAAGGCATTCACCTTTTTTATTTGATTCATAGTCAGTTTATTTGTCATTGTAAAATTTAAAGAATAAATGCATGTTTTAAAGAAATCATCGTAAAGGTATGTTTTTGCCATTAATTTATTTAACTAATGATGTTAATATTTTTTTTCAGGACGAGATCATGTGTGCCGTTTTATTGGTTGTGGTCGTAATGAGAGGTACAACTATGTAGTGATGTCGCTGCAGGGAAAAAACTTGGCTGAACTCCGACGAAGTCAGGCCCGTGGTTGTTTTTCTCTCAGCACAACCCTTAGGCTTGCTTCCCAAATACTCTATGCAATAGGGGCCATCCATGATGTTGGATTCTTACACAGAGATATTAAGCCTGTAAGTTCATGCAATTTTTTTGTTTAAAATATTTGCTGTTAAAACTGCTTTTCTTAAAAAAAAAAAAAAGAAAAGATGTGTTTTTAAAAATATACTTGAAAGTGTTACTTTGAATTTTAAAATATTTCAGTCAAATTTTGCAATGGGTAGGCATCCAAACCATCGAAAAGTGTACATGCTAGATTTTGGTCTTGCACGACAGTACACTACAGCATCCGGGGAGGTCAGGCAGCCTCGATCCGCAGCTGGATTCAGAGGCACTGTGCGTTATGCCTCAATAAATGCACACAAAAATAAGGTCAGTTTGCGAACCAGAGGTATATGTGATTTTTTTTTCTTCTTGGAACTTAAAACCCCATTTCAGATTTTTTGGTGGTCCCTAACAATTCATATTCGTCCAGCTCATATTGTAATTTACCCCTTCCCACATCTTTTTTTCCACGTAAGGGTGAAACAAGGTTATAAGACTGTAAACTCAATAACTTTGTCTGACAGATAATATTTATTTAATTTGAGTTAAATTCAATTCAGGAATCATTATTTGAGCTAATAAATGATGAATTATCATTAAATATATCTAAAAGGTTATCAAATCATCACCTGAGTCAATTTCTGACAAAATTGTTATTCTTTGGTGTTAAAAAAACTAAAAAATTTGAGGAAGTCAGACTTTACAGAAGCAATTTTTATTTAAAAGTTGTAGTTTAACATTAGGAGGTAAATGCGTGTGAATCGAAGGGGGAGAGTAATTATTAATTTTTCTTGTTGCTATGTTATATAGATGACCTTCGGTGTTGTGTGTATATAAAGTTTGCAGAAAGAACATTTTCACCCGCCTTTAAAAAAAATGTTTGCCTGTTATTTTTCCTTGTGAAATGTTTTGGAAAATACTTGAAAGTACTCAATGTATTACTTTGTACATGTTGCAAAATTTATTATTTTTTCCAGGAAATGGGCAGACATGATGACTTGTGGTCCCTTTTCTATATGGTGGTAGAGTTTGTATCTGGCCAGCTGCCATGGCGAAAGATCAAAGATAAAGAACAGGTGCATAGATTTCATCATTTTTTTTCCTTCTCTTAACCCTAACCCGTATTTAAAACATGTAAAACACACCTAATTATAAATGTAAAACTTTGTATAAGACGCGTATTATATACGCAAAAATACAGTGAGTCTAGAATGATGCAAAAGTGCATCCCTGCTTTTTGAATTTATAAAACAAATTCTGGGCATGGAGCTGAGCCTCTTCGCTAAACCCCACCCCCAAGTTTTGTTCGGGTGACTTTGGCGGGCATCACCAATTTCTGCTCCCTTATCACATCAACGTCTGTCAAAGTATCGAAGGATATGGCACATTTTTATTTGCAATAATGCACTGTATATAAATATATAAACGTCAGTCATCTACTTTGAGATGCGAATAGTTATTGTGTACATTATACTGTATGTTTATTTATTTACTCTTATAATACGGTCTTGTAAGATTTTGAGATGGTGAAGTACTATTCTAAGACTATATTGTAATACATTGGGAGTTCCTGAGTAACCAGGTCTGTTATTATAACCTACCTAATACTTGCACCATCTGCTTGGACAGAAATTATGATTTGATTTCTTCTTATTTGACAGGACAAGATAATTCTTTTTTTTTCTACTATCAATAATGGGTACCCGGTAGTTCTTTTATTACCCCCCCAAAAAAACCCAACCTGTTATTAGTCATTATTATTGCCACACAAAACTTTTGTTGCATCGGTCTTCAAAGGTTTTTTTTATTTGTTTGTCACGTTTGTAGGGAGCAAGGAGTTACTAGATTTAACTTTCTAATAATCTAGATCATTCGCTTAAAGTCAGCCAGACCAGAGAATTAGAGAGGAAGTAAACTAACTCGAATTTTTTTTATTTGTTGATGACCAGTAACAAAATATTTAGGCTGATTTCCTCAATGACTCTCTAACTAGCTTCTTGGATGTTTAAGATCATACTTTTAACTAATTTTTAGTAAAAAATATTAGTGTTATTTTAGCATTGTATTAACCAAGTGTTAACAATAATTGCTATGCAAAACTTAGAGTTGGGTACATAAAAATAGAACGAAAAAAAAATTATTGCATTTTAAAAGTTAGATTGGTAGTCAAATGGTTTAAATGTATAGATCTACACTTAATTAAATATGTCAAATTTTCAAACAAATTTTGGGGAGTGATCCACATTAAAGTGAAATTTTTTTTTGAGCCATAGCTGAGCACCTGATTAATTATTTATATATCAATAGTAGTTAGAAATATGATGTTAATTGTACGGATCAAATGTAAAAATTTCATTTTTATCAAAATTACATGGTAATATTTTTATAAAAGGACTTTTATAAAGGACTAGTTAGATTAAATAGCTAGGTCTTTGGTAATAATTGTTTGTTAAATATGTCAGATTTTTTTTACCATCAGGTTGGTATAATGAAAGACAATTATGACCACACCAACTTGCTTAAGAATTTGCCGAGTGAGTTTCGACCATTTCTAGAGCACATTCAAAGTTTAGACTATTTTGATCAACCTGACTACAACATGTTAACTAACCTTCTGGACCAGTGCATGAGACGTAAAATTGTACGGGATTCAGATCCATACGACTGGGAGAAGAGTAATGTGGACACATCTATTACAATTACCAATACATCAGCATTACATGCTCTCAAACAGACCAAGTAAGAAAACAAATTAGCTGCATTTCTTCTTCTTCTATATCTTAAGGGCCCACCATCAATTTATTGATCATTTTGGCATTTAAATTCTTTTATGTTGAAACTCAATATATTGACACACCTATAACATTTATTTTCTTTAAAAAAAACAATGAAATTTTATTTGTAGTTGTGGAAAAAAAATTATTGAAACATCTAGTCTTATTTACAGTTATGTTAATGATAATGTTCCTTTATTTCCTCTTTGAAAAAAAAGTGTATTTTTATTCTTCAAACTATGAAGTTTGTAGCTAGTTATGAACTTTGCAGCTAGTTGATAAGAGTCATTTGACACAGGACAAATTTTATAACAGCAGGGAGAGTAAAAAGTGTATTTCGCATAAATTTAGTCTTTCCTACACGTGTGGGATAAACTGGCTGATTTCCTTGTGAGCATTTTGAGAAATCATACTCGAGTAGGACTGACCAAATACTTCGTGTTTCTATAAAATTTAATAAAAATACTAATGCATTAAGTTACTTTGGCATTAAAATGGTACAATATACAGAAGGAAAAAAAAAATTATAAAGTATATTTAAATATTATTTTTTTTAGTTTCATTACATCGTATGAATTTTGTCTTCAGTGTCCTTAACATGGGCCCCATTACTCCTGGACATGGAGCTACAGAAGTTTTGGATGAAAACCTGAGCTACCAAGAGGGTGAGGAGCCACTTAAAAAGCCAGAGCTTATTCCATTGAATGAAGTAGACAATCGATATGTAGAGGAAGGTGTGGTAGTCTTGTCACGTCCAGATGCTGACATACCTCCAGCCAAATACGAGCAAGATACCAAAGCTAAAGAAAAAATAAAAGACAATGATAAAGGAAAAGGTCAAGAAAAAAGTGAGCACATGTATAAGAAGGGAATTCATGCTGATGCTATCTCATCCAAAGACAGTGGAAATAGAAGTGGGGCTGCTAATGCCCATTTACTTAAACAACAAATTATTGTTGGAAATAGGGCTCCCACCTCGGGTGCCAGTTTGGAAGTTGGAGGCAGTCATCAGATCAATTCTCTTAAGCATGGAGAAAAAGATATTTCTTCACCTGGTGATCGTCTGCCACCACCAGGACCATCAGTAGGATATGGGTTACCTATCTCAGGTAATCCACTAGGAGCCTTAGCAGGAAGTCGGAGTAAGCTAGTTAGACTTCATGAAGGTCCTGAAAGTAGTGGTGTTGATTATGGCGGAAGTGAAAAGGCTAGTAGTATTTGTAATGCGAACCAAGGGTATGTTGGAACATTGGAGGCTGGAGAACCAAGCAATGAGAATGAAAACATGCGGCTAGAGAGCCATCCAGATCTTGCCAGTCGGGCGGCTATTACTTTTGCCCTTATGCAGACTGATGATAAAACACACACTCAGTGTGATGAAGCGGGAGAAGAGAATGCCACACGGGCAGCCCCTTTTACTATGGCTAGTCAGTGGGGAGCATTTGGTTCTAGTGATGAGGGCAGTGAAAATGATAGTGAAGATGATGGTGGTGGGGATAAGGGGAAAAAGTCAGCACGGGCAAGAAGACTTGCAATGATGAACACTCTGGCAGATGAGGATGATCATCAGCTGGATAGTATGGCCAGGAATTCTCTAGTATTATTAGATGAAAGAGATGGACATGAGACTATGAGAACATCTCTTGTATTTGAAGATGATAGCAATGACCTCATGAAGATAATGCAGTCTAGTAGCAGTCGTGGTGAAGATGGTTTGGAGGATGGGGTAGAAACACAAGGCCGTCACTCAGAACCTATTCATCATAATCCTCATCAACATACACAATCTCAAGAAAAATCATTCAGTTCCAGTCCTCGAAAAATGCCAGAAAAACTTGCCAAAGATATTGATAATCGGATAGGGTCTCCTTTGAAGCAAAACACTTCAGGTAGCCCCTCAAAATTTGTGTTCAAAAACAGAGATCAAGGGGAAGAAAAAAGAAACCGCAAGCTTGTGGCGCTAGGAAAGCCACCTATTCATTCTTCTAGTAAACGAGATAAAAGTCAGGATCTGGCCTTATCTGGTGTTAGTGATGGTGCCAAAACTCAAGGTAATGCCCATTTCATTCCTAGAGACTCAACTGCTTCAAAGCCCAAATCTATCCTCAAAGACAAAAACACTGTAATTAGTGAACGCAACACAAATGTTGACAATCGATTCAGTTCAGATTCATCTATGCTGCCAACAGACAGCAATCGTGATTTAAGGGTTGTGGTCACAATGAAAGATGAACCCAATGCTGTGACACCAAGGGATCAAAGTCCTCGGCGTCCTCAATCATCACGTCATTCATCTGGCAAAGCAAGAGAGAGTGAATCTGCTGGAGGTCAGCATATACGAAGGTTTTCCAGGCCAGGCGTATCGGCATCACCTAGAGGTTACCTGGACTCAAGATCTCTTGTTATGCAAGAATCAGATACTGGTCCAATTCCCAAGCCTCCGCCTGGTCATGCTCCTAAAAATGCTGTGGTGACTGCTAGGTAAGAAACTGTACATGCAGTTATTTATTCAGTGTATTACTTGATTTTGTTACATGTGTAGATGCACCCAAGCAAATTCACTTTGGTATTACACTCAAACTCAAAGCAGTCAATATTGTGTGCTCCTTAAGAAACATCTCAACTTATCTTTGTGAAAGTATATTATTAAACAAAAATTTATTTGGCTAAATCAGTTTATTTTCTAAATGCAAATAGGCTTTCTATCTAAAAAACTATTTTTAAACACCAAATATATATTTCTTAAAATACAATATTATTTGGATGAAATCAGTTATTCATCAGGATTGTGTACCTAAAAAAGATTTTTGTTAGTCCGTTGACCACGCCAACATGTTATTAGGATTGGTCCAATGAATGATAATACTGGAAAAGAACGCACAAAAATAACAACAAAACATCCCAAAATCCCACAAAACTCAAGGTAATGCCCATTTCATTCCTAGATACTGAAGCCTTATAATTATTGATGAAATGAATATATCCATTCAATAGTCATTGATCCATTCACTAGCCATTGATATTGTTGAATCCATCATTTATTTTTTTTTCCTAATAGAAAAATTTATATTTATTGACATGATAAACATGAAGTTTATTCTCTATAAATTATTATAAAGATTTGATTTGATATTATAAATGGCTATCAATAAATCATTTAAAATTAACAATTGTTTAACAATTGTTTAAAAGTGTCAAATGCTTATATCAAAACTTTTAATCCAGCCAATTTTCTTAGCACTATTTGTTTATTCATGTAAGAATGACATTCTGCAAAATATAGTTGCAAGAAAATTTTTAAAAAGCCAAATGTTGCTATAACTTTATATAGTTCATTTTGAAAGAATTGTTAAATTTTTCCATACTTTATTTTTATGTGCATGTTTTAATGGCGTATTTATGTATTCATTTGCATGCTTATATTGAATTCATATGTGGGAATCTAAAAATCAGTCACAGCTTTTTTCCTAATCTAAGGTTATTAGTAATCTTGGGATTTTTGAAAACAAAATAATTAATGTTCATACAGACACTGCTAGACATGACTATATCATGAGAATTCTGAAATTTAAATTCTGTTCGTTCCTAATGGCATAAAGTGAATACTTTAAAAAATTCCTTACATCATAAAACAAATAATTGATTTATCTAATGAACTGCTTTTATGTTGTGCAATAGCTTTTAGCTTTAGCTAAGCAAGTATGTATAGTTTTCTTGTTATGATAGGATATCACATGATTTTTAATTATTTTTGTCCCCCTTCAATTTCATTTGCTTTTTGTAAAATCTTATTACACCAGCCTATAGAACAGCACTTACAAATTTTACACTTAAAAAAACAAAAAAAACAATTAGAATCTAATCTCATTATTTCAAAATAAATTATCCAAAATCAGTCACAATTTTTTGCTATGTGATATATAAGGCCCAAATTTCTATAACTCTTTGGTCCTAATTAAGCTGAGCTTCTGTCATTAAGGCTGGTGTTTTTGTGTGTTCCAGGCGCCGTCGTTACAAATTGGCGTCGAGCAGTGTGAGTCCGCGCGAGGCCAACAGCCCTTAGCATAGTCCACCAGAGATCCTAACTTCCAAACCTGTTGTTTATTAGCCATACGTCTTTCTCTACCCATGATCATCACCATTAGCACACTTGGCAACATCGTACATTCCATACACGCACTGCCATGTCTAAGTTTGCTGCACAAAACTATTGGAACAAGGTCTATTGACTTGCTCTACACATTGGCCTGGTTTTTTGACTGCTTTAGGTATGGTAATCAAATAATTTTATGACTTCATAAGACATGCTCAACAATTTTATTTTTAATGTGATTTGAAAGGTATATCATTGTTTTAATATATGTTGTAAAATTATGATTACTTTTAGCCTTCAACTCTGCTTTCATCCTTGCATGCCTTTGTTTGGATAGTGATTGCTATAAAATAATTCTTAAAATAGTCATGTTAAAATAGCTCAATTTGAGATAGCCAATAATGATTAGATTCAACAATGTATTGACAAACATTTAAAACAGTTTTTGTTTGCTCATAAAAGTGAAGAAGATTGAAAAAAGAACAATTCAATGTTTTTTTGTTGTTTTTTTCTAGTAAAAAAGAGTTAATAAAATTGGATAATTTTGATAATAATAGTTCGCTTACTTGGAAAGAATAGTAATTTATTCTTTTGAAATTATAATTTCATTATGATCTAATTTAACCAAAAAATTAAATAAATTTACATACCTTTTTGGAGAATATAATTATGACAGTATAATTTTCCCTAAAATCTGATTTAAAATTATTAATTTAAATGTCATATTTATTAAATTTTACCACAAGATAATTGTTTGTTAATTGTTTAAATGAGACAGCTTTTTTTTCAGTATCTAAATTAAATACCTTAATAATAACTGCTAGAAAATATCAATCATGCTGTTTACTTTTTTATCCACAGACAAGGAACAAAGAGTCCCAAGCGAACCAACTAGACATTGCTTTTAAAACATCATCCAAGTGGAAAAGTATTAATTTCCTTTGAATTACAGCGTGTAATGGCAACATGCCAAGATATTTCCTTTAATAACATGGTCTGTTGAACTAGTCATAATTGACAGCCGCTGATACATCTAAAATTAAAAGATATATTTATGTCCATCATCATTCAACGTGACAGATATTTAGTTTTTTTGTTGTTGCTCTGTATGTTCTCGCTGCATATTTTGAGCATATGAAAGTGAATGAATATCTAAGGTACTAGAACTGAGCCTCTCAAAGTTTTTCATGAGGCTGTATTAACAGAAATGAGATCCAAGTGCTCTCAGCAAATTCATTATCATAGAATATATTTTAGTTCAATTTTAAAATAATGTAGGTGTGTCATCAAAGCCAAAAGCTGCATTACCAGTCTTCCTAGCTTAAATAAAAGGTTGTCTGATTTAGGATGAAGGTGGAGTTTAATGTGTACAGACTTTAATAAGGGACCCTGATTTCAAATATTTTTCTTATAATATGCAGCAATATATCGTTGAACCTGTCAAGGTTGTAAATTAAATTGAAATAGAATACTGGCAAACCTTGACTTCCAGGCTATCTCACGGCACTAGTTCAGTTTTATATTGAATTCCTCTCTCCACTGTAGCATAGAAAAGTATGAGAAAATTCTTCAAAGTAGTAAGATAAGCTTTCTTAAAGCGCAGAGCAGGATATAATTTGTAATAATGTTTTAGGGCTCAATGCAATTTATACCCTATGATAATTTCTTAAAGATTTTTCAAGGTTTTTTGTAGCCAATGAATTGCTGTAGCATTTTACTTGTGGGATATATTGTTCTAAACAGCACCTCCATATTTTAGCTCAAGACCCTTTTATTACTTCTTCCAATGCAATAAGTCATTCCTAACTATGTAAAAGTATCTCTCAATAAACTTTTTTTATGATCTCTAATTTTTAGCATTGAATGTACCAGAAATGTTGGCACTGTAACGGTCTTATAATCTAAGCATGGTAGTCATTTTTTGTGATAATATACAAAGTAGCTAGATATTTTTTTCAAGCATATTTGTGATTTTTTAAATTAATTTAGACAATTACTGGAAAATAAAAACTATTAAAAAGTAGAAGTTTTTTTTTTTTTTTTTAAAGGTTTGAACATTAAACTAAGTTTTGACATATTTTTAAAGAATATTTATAGATTTCTCAAATGAAATAATTGAGTAATCATTTTGGGCTACCACTTCAAATTATTTTGTGTGGGTGTCAAATCTGCAGGATATTATATAATATCAACAAAACCTATTAAAAATGCATACATTTCAAGTTCTCTATTTCTAAAAGCTTTTTTTTTTTCAAATTCCACTTATGTTGTTATAGTTTCACTTTGAGAAACTTCTTTGAAACCTTTACTCACAAATGACTAACTTCCCATATTATAAGCCCTTTTTAAATAGACCCAAGGGATTGCATAATTTGGTATCTGCTTTTTTGGCAAAGAAAGAACATAAAATTCTTTTTTAAAACTATCTTGATATTATTCTGAAGCTTTGTATTTGAGATACTTAAATGTTTGTTTGGGGGGATTTGTTTTAAAAACAAATAACGAAAACTTTTTAAATTGAGAGCAGTTGAACCTTCAACAATGCTCTCTGAAATCAGAATTAATTTAACCTTATGATGAAAGAAATGTGACCAACAACAGTTCTGACAAAGTCATCCTACTCCCAACACACAGCTGACCTCAGATTTTTAACATTTCTTGAGTACATGTAATGTTGAATGTGTCTTTGTGGAATAGTGCCATAGTTGTAGATGTTTAATATTTTACTTTAAATCCATCTGAGCTCTAAGCAGTTTTTTAAATTTTTTTTGAAAATATTTGTTTTTTAAACAAGATTAAGATACCAGCTTCTGAACTCAGTGTATGCAATAATTTTTTTCATTTAAAAAAAAAAAAATTTTTTTTTCCCTAAAGAATTATCCTCGAATATTTTTCCACAGGGCATAAATCTCTAATATTTAAAATTTTCAATAATGCTATGAATTGTAACTTAAATGTCTTCATTTAAATTACTGCAGAAAAACCTGTTGAGAAAATTCAAATAAAATCTGTATTTTTTCTACAAATATATCTCAATGTCAAATACTCATTTCATTTAACTTACTTCTTCTGTATTGATGTACATCCTTTCAAGTCCTCATAAATTCAAGATACTGATAATTAGTCTATTCTTTAAACACATCAAATATTTTGTAAAACTCAGCATTATATCACTGAAAATCGTTTTGTCTCTATTGATAAACAAAGGTTAAAAATATAAAATAAAAAAGGGGAATGAATTATGTTGACTTTTTTTTTTTAAATCCTAAAGAATTTAAAAGTAAAGTCGCACTTAAATTGGGATGTCAGTTCCTTCTTCTACTAATTTTTTTTTTTTTTTTTTTTTTTTTTTTTTTTTTTTGCTATCATGATTTTGTGCTTTTTAAGAGGTTAAATTTCTGAACACATTTTTCTTTTTTTATTATAAATTTAAATTATATTTATACAAGATCTGAAATTGATGACTTTCAAACTATAGGTTGCTTGTGCAATATTTGTACAGAATAAATGCATATGAAGTAATGATTACAATGGTCTATAATAATTTGTTCTAATTGCTCAAAACATGAACTTAAATTTTTATTCCTTCAAGTTTTTTTAAAAAAATGTTTGAGTTACAATATTTGTTTCATCAAAGTTTCAAATTATATTTATCTTTCATGTTTTTTGTTTTTTTAATATTTTTTTAAATAAGTAATATCTATATTCTTTTCTTCCCTCCACCCCCACCCCTTTATCCCCCTCCCACAAGTTATGTACCAGTAGTTAAAAGTCATTTAGTTGAAATTATTAAATTTAATATTCAATTTTTTTCATCCTCCCCTCCCTTTCTGAACATTGGAACAGAAATAGTTTGCTTGACCACAAAAAAAGAGTAAAAAATGGATTTGTTCAGCTGTGATATAAGAACTGACGACTATTTTGTAATAAATAATTTTGTTTCTTTTCTCTTGAAATAAAGATTTTTACAATTGTTAATGATTCCATGAAGGATATTAAAGTTAATTGCATCCTTATTATATTATATGTTCATAGTACAATAATTTTATATAGGGCAAAATAGTCACTGGGATGGATTCTTACGTTTCACTTGTAAAAATAGTTTGAAAAGAAAACTAAGAAGGATTTGATATTTTGTTTCACACAAATTTGCTTTTTTAGCTTCACTGAGCTATGAAAGTTGATTTTCAGATACTTAGAAAGTGAATGTTTTAGTAAAATGTCTGATTGTCTAAGTGTTGTTCCTATTTACAACTTCTAAAACTGATCTTATTTTAAAACATATTTATTTTGATATTTTATTGACATAAGTTTCTCTATTTCTAATGGGAACAATTTTTTTTTCTTCACAATATACTTTAATTCTTTATGAAATGATAATTTAGTTCATATTTGGAATATGGATCTGATGAAAGAGAAATGGAATAAATATCCCTGTCCCCTCTAAATAACAACTTTAGCTTATTTTAATTAAATTAAACAAAAACACCACAAATTTCCTCACTACCTTAAATTTTAAGTAAATTTGAAATAGGTCATCATTATTTTTGTTAACATACTATCTACACATTTCAATAATGTCAGATAACTTTCCTTTTCAATCATATCAATGGCTCCAAACTATTTGCTTTTTTTATTTTTAATATTCCCTTCAGTTTCGTACTGCTGATGGCAAAGAAACATTTTCTCCTATCACCTTGGATTGAAATTTTTATAGTTACGGATTAATTACCTTTGACTGACATTTTTATAGTTATGGATTACAGAAAGGTACTTAAAAAACATAAACAACAGAAAATGTTATAATGGATGCACAAGACATTTGATTTCTATGAAGAAATAAATAAGCTGGAACTGTTGTGATATTATTTAAAGTTATGTTGCCTAATAATCTGCTATGGTTTGTTGGCTTTTACCATAAAGTTTATGGGGTGATATGCACTTATTTTTGCCAGTTGTTGGAACCCAGCCAAGCTTTCATTTATGGCACTAAGTTTTTCTTTTTAATTAAGTTGCCCAGATTTTCACTGGTTATTATGACTCGCTCTATCTGCCAAAACAAGGGACATTGAAAGATAGTCTTTTTATTTTATTTAGCCTGTCCTTTTTTTTTTGTCAGTTTTTTTTTTAAATCTAAGAACCTTTCTTTTTTTTTTATGTGGCATTGCTCTTTATCAATATATTTTTAAATTTTAAAAAAAAATAAAAAATTAATAACCTGTAACCCTTAATTTTTTTATTTTTATTTTTTTTATTTTTTTTTTCCTTTTCTTTTTTTTTTGTCTGTTTTTTTTTTAAATCTAAGAACCTTTCTTTTTTTTTTATGTGGCATTGCTCTTTATCAATATATTTTTAAATATTAAAAAAAAATAAAAAATTAATCACCTGTAACCCTTAATTTTTTTATTTAGGCTCGTAAAGACAATTCAAGTTCAAAATTCTCTGATTTTATAGTTTATATGGGCTACAAGCTGCTCAGGGAGAGGATATTTTATTGTTTTGTTTTGAGGACCAAAAATAATAATTATCCAGGCAAAGGGCCCATGATAAATAACTATTAGTTTATTTCATGCCTATTATTTGCAATAGATTTGAATCTCAGGAAAGAATTATTCACGTAATGTTAAAAATTTATATTAAACATTTTTGGAGTGGGGGATTGTTTTATAATTTGATTATAGCTAGCAAAGCTTAGGGTATCTTCAGGTATATTGTGATAATAATACTACAGTAAACTCCTGGGTATGATATGTTTTAGTGTGATATAAATAATAGTTATATGTGAAAGTTGTGTGGATCTACAGATGTTTATCATTCAATCTATTTTCATGTCTGTAGAAGTCTTGTATTAAATGTGATTGTAAAATGTGCCCTAGTCAGACATTTGGGAGTATTTTTAAGGCATTTAATTTCATTGCATTGATCTTGAATTAATTTTTTTAATTTCTCCCATGAAATAGCTTTCACAACATATTTTTTTTTCTTTCTTGTCAGATCTAGCAAAGATTCGGATTTATGATTTGCATTATAAATGAGAATGTGTTGACTGAGAAAATAATGGTAGTTTTATAGTAAACACACTAAATTGCATAGATCATAGAGTGCATTATCTTATGTCTATTCTCATTACAGTTTAACGTTATGTACCAGTATTCTCAGGATACCATGGTGATTAACTTTTCCTTCTCTTATATTTTTTTCCCTCTCCTAACAAGAATAAAAAATTAAATTTTAACTGTTTAACATGTCTAGATTAATTTCAAAATAGCCTGTGGTAATAGCAGTCACATACTTTTTAACTCCTTGGCTAGTTCATTCAATTTGTTATTCTAACTTCTGAAGAGACACATTTATTTATTTTATTCACATATTTTCCTATCATTAATTGTAAGCCAGCTTCAAATAACTGTCTTTTCTTAGGCTATAGTTATATTTCATTGTTCAGTGGAGAGGAGTTTTAACTTAACTTGATTTTATGTGAAAAGAAATTAAGGTGCAATTATTGATCAAAAACATTTCATTTACACTTTGTTGTCATCATGCAACCTTTTCACAAGAACTCTTTCTTTTAAAAATCATTTTTATGCTTTATTCATTATAATTGAAAGTTATCAGTGGGTTAAAAAAGTTTTTTGTTTAAAAAGTTTTTTTTTAACAGTACAGTGCTTTTGCATTTTATTCTCCTGTAACAAGTCTATTAACTAATATGAAGTGTATTTTCAAGGGTTCCAACTCTAGGCCTGCACATATTTTTGTTTTTTGTTCAATAAACAATTTTTTAACTTCCATTCCCCTAAGACAGGGGTTCCCAACCTGTGGACCACTAAACGATACTCTTGAGAAATTGGGAAGTTTTAGTCATTTTATTAATTGTGTGCATTTGCATTTAAGTGTAGCTTTTCATGAGGATGAATATTTAATACTGTGTGCCCAACTTAATAAATATAGAATTCCATCAATTGACCATTATGTGAATGAGTGAGAAGTAGATTAAATTCAACAACTATCAGTGGTAGAAAATATCAACCAGCACTATCAGGCAATGCTCAAAATAAAATTTGTGATTGTTTCATACATAATTTTATTTTTGTACATGTTATCTAATTGTGCTTAAAATTTTAAACTACTCTTTTTAAGCTACTCTTTTTCCAAGCAAACTTGTTTTTTGGACAGAACAATATTTTGGTTTAGCTAGATATAATTGTTCAGAATGTAAATGCAAAAAGAAAAGTGATTCTTTTGTTGTCTTCTGTTTTTTTGTACTTTATTAAAGCTTACTGTGATTGATGTATACACGTACTTGTCCTAGCATTTACCAGTATATTTATTAACATTTCACATGTGTGAGAAATCCTAGTAGATGAGAATTTTTATTTGAGTGGATCACAACAAATTTTGTAGTTATGATCTGTGTTGACTGAAGCTGGCTGATTGTGCCCCAAAAATCAGGCATAAGAACTTAAATTATGGAAGTAAAAAAAGTTGGGAAATATTTTATAAGTTTGGGTTTGTATTTAAAAATCGATGGTGAATGAAAGTTTAAAAGTTGTTCTTATTTTTAGCATCTTCTTTGTGCCCACCAGATGCTCATGTATTTTTAACTGCTAGGGCGGGATTTCAATATTTGCTTGTCTTTTATTTAAGACCAATCAAAATAAAGCAAATGCTGCCATTCAGATGTCAGTACCTCTTGTTGTGACTTGTGCTGTAACTCTTTCATAGAAAAATAAATTTTTATTATGACCTAATGCTATGGGTGATCAAGATTACAACTGTTATAGGATTTCAAAGTATTACAGAAAAGCTCATCTAGTTGTCAAATTTGACAGATTGGATAAAATATTAAAATGGATATGGTGATGAAACATATTTGGGCCTAAAGTGACATCACAAAAGTGACATGGTAATTAAATTAATATGCATGACGGCTACTGGAAAGGAGCAGCCAAATTTGTGACTGGATTTTTTTCAAATCTTCATTCATTACACAACTTATAAAGCAAGGAATGTTAAAGGACTTCCCTGGTGATACCATTTTTATAGAAACTCCTTCAGCTCCATTTACAGCAAGGAGACTCATACAGACACATTTCAACAAACAATAGGCAATGTTGTCCAAGACTTTATTTTCAAGCACTCTTTGCAGTCGTACATCTAATATTTCATTTAACAATATCTACTTTTTCATGTTTGGTGTTTTAGTCCAGGTATATAAAGTAAAAAAAGTTGAAACCACTCTACCGCTTTAGATAAATGCAAGAACACCAAAAAAATGACTTATCCACAATATTATTTTTAAGTTGTTGTTTTTTTTACACAGTTCAGGAATTCACTGCTAAAATATGTTGATTTTTCTGAAAGGTTTGATCATAAACTAAAATCATGCATCTAAAAGCTTCAACAGCATAGTGGATTTCACTGGAAGAATTTAACCTTAAGTCTATTTGTTACCATGGCAGTCTGTTGTACACACAACTTCAAAGTCAGCAAAAATGGGCAACCACAGAAGACCTAAGTGCAATGCAGTTATTCTTACAAATCTAAAAAACTAATGTTGAGGTTTTTATTTCCATACGAATTATATACCAATAGTAATTAATTACAATTATATAGAAACTCCCTCTGCACACTGAAAAACACATTGTTATAACTAACTTTAGTAAATAGTGGGGGAAAGGGGTGAAGGGAGCAACTGACAAAACGTAACAGAGTAATAATCACATTTGTTGGGAAAACAACACGTCAGATCACTTGTGCACATGGTGTGCAAGAAACAAAGAATAGAATATGGATATATGAGAACCATGCGTGTTAGCCTGAGAGAATACACAAGTGATTTAAATGGATTGCAACTTTTCATTCAGTCACCCATACAAATAACCTTATTTCTTATGTTTATTCTGGATAGAACATATGACGTTGAGACAGTCTTTCCACATCTTTCTTTCATTATTGATGGGACCTTAAAGTAAGTTTAACTTATTATTATTGTCTTAACATTCGTTCTAAACATGTATAATTAAATGGAAAATATTTAACAAACTTGCTAAGAATTTCAATTTCTTGCCATTAATATAATGGAGATTTTTTTTTTTTAAGCCTGGAAAAAATCTATGAAAATCTATATAGATATCTAATATAGATGACTAATAATTTTAAAAACATAATTAGGCCCTAAGCCTATGTAATAATATTTATTTTATTTATGCACTCAAACACTCGCACAAAAACACACACAGATGATATAAGATTTGTTTAATATTTAACATCTTTTTTTTTTCATTTAAGCATCTACAAAAGAACTGTCCAAATACATGTACAATCTATTGAAGCGATAACAGGAGGAAAATAGTTTAATTGCATTATGGCAATATAATCCACAAACATCCACTCAATAATAAATCCACATTGCGCAGAAATGCAATCTAGTAGGTGACAAAACAATGGGTGTCATACAACTTGCAAACTTGGATGTACGTGAATAACCCCAAGTAAAATATTGGGCGGTTCTCGCCCACAGTGCCATGGACAATTATCATTGCAGTATTTAAACTAACTTAAAAAAGGTAAAAAAAAACAACTAAACATTGAAGACCGAATGAACATTTCTATACAACTAGAGGTACCAACCAGGAACAACATCTGGTCAAAGCATTCATGATTTACATATATGAGGATTAAATGATAGAACTTATATTGACCGGAACTTAAGTATAAAAATTCATGGCTCTGTACAAGCAATGGCCATTTAAAAAAAAAAGGAAAAAATTTAAACAAAAGAATTTCTTATGTCCTTCCTTGAGACTCACAATTCAATGTTGGATATGTTAATTAAGCAGATAATTTAAATTTTTTTCTTTCTCTATGCTTTTAAAAAAAAATAATAATCCAGAGATATCAATTTTATTTTAATACTAGAATCACACTTGTGATCAGGTGCAATTTTTTTTAAACTTGGCCATTGAATAAAGTATTGGCAACAGTGATTTGAATAATATTAAACTGCTAACAAAAGGTTGTAAATTGTTGTTTGCATTTATTCAACTGCACAACCAAAATTCAACTCTATACTGAAGCACCATATCATGAGCCTTACGCCAGAAATATGAAATACATACAACAAATTACCTGTACCGGTAGGTCAAACCATGGGAATTTCAAAAAGTAACACACGAACACAATCATTAGAGAACATGAAATTTATTTATGGGATGAACAGTATTAAAAATAAAAACAGCACACTCAAACATGCACCCGTGTACACCTCTGTTAAATCATTCGAAGGATGTTTGGGAGGGGGGGGGGGAGGAGTGGGACATGAGTCACTAGATTATATTATGTACCGTACAAATATTCACAAAATTAAAAAGCCTGCAGTTTGCACAAATATTAAGAGTATGACCATTACTTGACTAACATTAACATTTGCTAAGACTAAATAACAGCCTGATGATATGCTGTGCTGCCAAACTTAAATAGATGTGTTGGGGAAGGGGGAGAGGAATATAACTCTAAGAGGGATAGATTCAACTCACATAGGACAAGGTTCACATACAGGAGGGAACTAATGACTTAACTTATAATGGTGGTCTTATGTGATGCATCACTTGGGTTGATACTTAAGCTCATCTGTTATGTGTATCATAGGATCAATGTTCACCAGAGACTGAGGTGCGCAGACCTGGCAACATGAGATATTATGTGACCTAGATTTATGATTTTAAAATCCAATCAGATTAGATGTTGCTCGACTGGCTAGTGATCACTTTTTCATTACAATTTCTCTGATCCCCCTTATAAGCACCCAAATTATACAATTCCATCAAATCCTCACTGGTACTGTTTAAAACTTCTCTAATTTCTTTTTTACAACAGTAGCAAAACAATGAAATGGTTCACATATATTTATTTAAAAATTATATAATTGTTACACAAAACAAAAAGTTGAAATGTAAATAGTTTTACAATGCCTCAGTCCAGTGTTATTGCTATCATCAAGCTGATAATGTTATCAGTCAATGCCACCCCCATTCCCCCAACCCTTCCCACAAAACAAAGCAGGGAAACTAGTTCATATTTGTGACTAATAAATTGACTGCTGGAACAAGTCCCAAACAAAGTGATAATGCTTTTGAGTCTGGTTCCTAAGTTTTGCTTACCGGTACCAAACTTAAATCAGGGTGGGAGCTGATAAAAACAATGCTTTTAAAAAAAAAATCAAACATTTTTAAAAAACTGAAAGAAAATATAAATTAGTCACATAAAATTTCATACATCTTGAAAATACCCGCAACTTAATACATTCAAATACTAAAAGCAGTAGTGCCCAAAATCTGTAACAGTGTTACTGGGGCATGTTTTCATTTAAAATAAAAAAAAGTTTTGAATATGTATTAATTAAATATGACACATTGTGGCCTAGTAACAAATCACAAAATTGCAGCACACCATTCATAATGATTAATTGAATCTATTTTGTTGTTAATATTGTGTCTTGATGCAAGTTTATACACGTTTAAAGTGTTATTGGCAGATATGAACATTCAAGTATATTCCAATTTCATACAATGACACACAGCTTTCATGCTCAGAATTATTTTTGTTGATTTAATCTGAATATTTTCTTATCATTATGATAACACATAACCATCTTTAAAAATGGGAAAGTATCCAAGTTTATATCCAGTATTACATGACTATCTAGTTAAACAATTTCATATGGTAGCATTTATGAGTAAGCAATTATTGTTTACTTTACTTTTCATAAGATGACAAGTTACACAAGAACACTTAAATTTCACATGGTCAAAAAATTATTTTTCTTTACTTTAATTCAAACAACTCTGTCCACAAGTTTTCCATTGAACACCTTCTTTTAAATAACGGCATCAATGAATGTGCTTCCTACATCAACATCTGTGACACAACCACAACAAAATATTGTCTTAAAAAGCATTTAATTTCTAGCATCATCTTCATTGTCCCTCCTGTGCACAGTGCCATATCAGGAGCATCTTTAATTTGTGTACAGATCCTACAGCTGACATATTGTTACCTTTGTTTTATTCTAGTGCTTCTCAAATTGTGGTTGATAGCAAATTCCATCTTTAAAATACAATCACATTTATGCTCAAGTCAGCATAGAAGAAATGTTACTTAATTTTCTCTTTAGTTTCATTCCTAAAAATTTTCGTTAAAAATGTTACAATAAAAATACATCTAAATAATAATATTATAATACTTCCGTTCTATTTTTAACTCTAATCCACCTTCAATGTCACCCACCCTCTTCTGGTTTGTTGAATAAAATGAATTGGCCTGCCTTTACAGAAAGTTAGACTAGCACCAGGATGGCATCAGGTGTTGAGAAAGAATATAGAATTTCACTATTCAAAGCTGCATGCACGCAACAAGCTGGGAAATGCATAAATCTCATTTTGGCACGGGAAAGGGTGGGTTGAGGAGGGGGTGGGGGTTAGGAGGGGCACTATCTGAAGCAGCTGTGGATACATCTTCTTTTTTAATTAAGTTATGAATTATACATCCTATATATATATATATATATATATATATATTTAAACGTATATAGGCATACTTAGATCCAAGAACTTGCAATGTCAATCTCCAAAGGGAAAAAAATAATTTGTTAAAAGTGTAAACAAAAGTAAACATAAACCAAGAGGCAAAAAACAAAAGAAAAAGTAACAAATGGTTTCCATTTTTATAATCACTATTTATAATATTTATATTAATAATGATGATGATAAAATAAATATGTATTAACAGTCCGGTCTCTTTGCCTTTCACACCTCCATGACACATAAACAAATCAATGACGTTAAGATTTCTTATTCGTTTTTTTGCTATTCATTTCCAATTTATCAAGTTTCTTCCAAAGTTCTTCTCTATCTTTCTCTTTTTTCTTTTCTCTGTTGAGTGAATAAAAAAAAAAATAAGCACACATTTATAATAATTTCAAAGTGTCTCTCGCTATCTCTTATCTTTTACTCACTTTGGTTTAACTTATAAACACATATCTTAATCATAAGATTAAGATTATCATGCTCTGTTTTTTAAAATGACGGAGATAATTGAAAACGCCTAATGTACAAAACAATATCAGCCTACATGACGAAAAGTGATAAATAGTTTGAGTTTTAATATATTAAGAATATTCAAGTTGTAACCCACACCCCCTCCCCACCCCGAAATACAACCTAAATGCATTGGAAATAGACAAAAAAATTAAACATTTCAAACAAGTTTCTAATAGAAAAAAAAGAGCAGCAAACTTGCTAAAAACTTAAAGTATTTTATAACCCCCCACCTCAGTCCTAAGAAAATGTATTACGATCCCAATGTTAGGAATGACTTTGCTAGTATAATCTATCCTCATATCAAAGCACTTTGAGTTTTAAAAGTACTTTAGTCTAAGGTGCTTTTCAATTTAAAAAATCAACCAATTTTTACTTGTTCGAAACCAAAGAACAGTAGACTGTAAACTTCAAAATGAGTGAAACTGAAAATATGTTTATGCTCGGTAATTCTGCTGGCTCAAATAAACTTAGCAGAATAAAACTAAAAAGGTAATTAATTCAGACAAATGCACAATTGAAGATATCTATTTCAATAATCTTTTATGCCATGGACCCTAAAAAAAATCATTGATTGTGTTAACACATTTTTTGTTTTAATTTTTGATGTTACACTTTTACTTTCAAACAACAAGAGATTGAAAAAATCGGTCATATTTGATAGTTAAAAAAAAACCTCATCAAATATATATAAATTTTATATTAAATTGTGAAACTAAAGATTTACTATTTTGTAATGTTAAATTACTAATTGACAAAGACAAGTAATTTATATTATTAATTCTTGAAGAAATCTGGTAGCAAAATGTCATTTCATGGATTGCCTTTTTGCTTTATTATAAACATTTTGCACACAACGCTAGTTCGCTATTGCTACAAATTAAATAATTGTTGAGTCCGATTTTGATTATAAACTTGAAGTTTTTTAAAATTACATTTTTCATTCTCTTCAGACATATGCCCTATTATGATATTTAGTATTCAAGTTTCAGTATTAAAAAATGTATATAATTGGTTTTTTTAAAAACGTTTGCATAATTTATTTGCTATAATTTAAGATTTAATTTAAAATAACTTGAATTTTTAAACTTTATCCTTACATTATTTTTTTCAGTTAGGCCTATGTAAATGTAAACAAGGCTATTAAAAAAAAACAATCAGCCATGTTCCTTAGTTTATTTAATGAAAATATAAAAGTAATTTAGGTAGACTTTTTCAAGATTTTATTTTACTACAGGTTTGGTTGCATATATATTTTTTTTTTTTAAAATTGGTATAACATCACTAAAGGTGAGTATTATCGACTAATTGGACTTCTTATGAATGCAGGGCTTATTCAAGCTGCTAATGTTACAAGACTTATGGACTATTAGCAAGGCCTTTATGACTAGGGACAAAGATTCAAGGCCATATTGAGTTTCCTGAAAGTTTCAGATACTGAAAATAAAGGAGACACGCTATGTAAAGTTGGGACACACTATATTTATCTCAATGCAAAATACTCTATCAGCATTGATCAATTTATGAGCGATTAGGGAAAAGAGGACATATTTGATGTAACTTTTGCTGCAAAGCCTGACATTGTCACATCATGAGCTGCAACCTGAGTATGACACTAACTGGAAAAAGTGTAAATTGTGTTCCAAAAAAAGTATTAAGAGGCCAGGGCATATGTCTGGTGTGTTGTTTGTGATTTATATTTATGTTTTAGTAAAGAAATCATTTCTTTTCAAGAATTTCATAAAGCATGATCTGGGTCAAAGATGATACCATCGGATCGGTATCTACGCAATGTAAAAACATAATTTACTTATTAAATTTTTTTAAAAATTTTCTTAACTTTTATTCTAAATTAATACTTAGTAATAATTTTCTAAGGTATAATTTAATGCATGGATTTTTTCTCAAATATCTTGACTTTTAGGGGAAAAATTTCCTTGAATAATATAGTATAAAAATAGCCATAAATTTTTTTGTTTACCGAGTCTTTTCAACGTATATAGAGAAAATGCGAAATAAAATCATGATGGTCTGCTGTTTTGCTCATAATTACCTTCAATCCTGAAAAGAAAAGAATCAACTTCTAGTCAATCAAAATAACTTACTTTGCCCTCTCTGCCTTGTAGTTTGCTGTGAGTTCATCAAACAGTTTGCTATTCATCTCCATGAAGGTCTTAAGGACATTGTACACAAGAGCTACAATTGTTTGGTTCCAATGTTCCTTGGAGATGCGATACAGGGCAGGAAACATTATTGGGAGCACAACATTGGAGTTTTCCTCAATCAAATTCATTATGTACTCATTGTTCCAAAAATACAAAGCTCGTTCTGCCACCTGATCAAGGGGAAATAAAAAGATTCATGACAACAATCATCTGTAAAAATAATTAGAGTAAGGAAACTATGTGCACCCTGATATTAAATTTAAAAAATATATTGTGAAAAAACAAATTCTTTAAGAGTATCATCCTAATGAAATTAGGTGTCTTTCAATTTTTAATATAGGCCCAAGTAACTTACTAGCTACTTAAATTTAAAATAAAATGTATAAATCTATCCATATTCATTTGAATAATTTTCAGGAAGAGATGTGACAGTTAACAAGTACAGGCATTTTAAGTTATTTGCCTTACCTGAAAGTGAGGACTTGATACACATTTAGCTATCTGACGAAACAAGTCTTCCTGAATCCTTTGAAATTGAGTAGGTTCAATGACATCTAAGATTTCTTCTATTTCCCCTAAAAACATCACCTAAAATAAAAAATGGCACATTTTCACATACAAATGATTGTAAATCTTACAATTTGTGTAGTTTTAATCCTTTTCATTCTCAGAATGGTAGAAAATTAAATAAAAATTCAGTTTTAACACTTTTCATTTTGACAGACCCATTTACCCTTAAACTCCTAAAATATCGTTACAAACTTGTACAATACAATATCTTAATAGTACATAATAAATTAACATACAATATAGATAACGTATAACTACTCGCATCTCACGAGACCGAATTAAGCTTGCCTAAAGAATAGCGAACTGAAGATAAAAAGTAGATGTCTGATGTGTATATTGCTATCTACGGTCACTTTGTTTTTCAGACGTGTATCTGCTATAGATATCAATTAAAACCTAGGTGAACGTGAAGATCAAATTATCCCAGTCTGTTACTGGTAAAAATAAAGTTACTGGTGAAATTTAATGTGATTCAAACCCGAAGTCAGATCAAAAGCTTTAATTGGGTGAAGGGGTATTAAAAATCACAAAGCTGTTTTGCGCCTTCTAATCATAGATTTAAATGGCCCCCTTAGATCCTATAAAATATGTCAAAATCTTATTGCTATGCAGACTAGTAGAGAATGCATTCTCCAGTTTTCTCGCCGCGGTTTAGGTTTTGCCTAAGAAATAATTACGTCATAAAATTACGTCATACAGCACTCAAGCAAACAACAGCGAGGAGAGGATCATCTGTATAGCACGTATACTACAAAAATTCAAATTTTCTACCCCCCCCCCCCCCCGCACTTTTTTTAAACACCCACCCCAAACAGCTTCAGACCCCTCGAAACAAAAAAATCCAATAATCTTTAAACAATTATTATGTTACATTACTAAACAAAATGTGACATGGGTTTTCACCGCTAGCTGTTTGGCAAGACCAGTGGTTCTCAGAATATAAGCCGCATCACCTTGGGGGCTAATTGCCCTCGTGCAGAGCCATGAGAATGGGGTGAAGAACAACAGACACCTAAATTGTCTTTAGAAAGGACCTTAGTGAATTAAACTATAAAATCACATTTACTTCACACAGACAAGGGTGCTAAAAATAGTATTATAGTGGTCCGCAAGGGGGATGGTAGGTGCATATTTTTCTATAAAGGATGCTGCTGCTTCCTCACAGGGGCATTGCGAAATATTTAAAAAAATGTCATAATTTTATTTCCATTTTTAATCCAATGTGACATCTTTTGGTCATGGTGCAAACAGTAACCCACTTAAGTAAATCCATCCATCCATCCCTGTGGCGCTACAGCCCATGTAGGGCTTTGGCCTGCCTCACTACTTCCTTCCACTCAACCCAACTAATGCTTTTCTTTTCCATGCTTGGATTTTCAGTTGTTGTAGATTTTTTTCAACATCATCCATCCATCTAAGCCAATGTCTGCCTTTGAGCCTTTTTCCTCTGGGGTATTGGTGATGCACCCTCTTTGTTCCTCTGTCATTCGGCATTATCTCTAAGTGTCCTGCCCAGCGTTGCCTGCCCCTTTTTATTTCTGCTACTATCATGGGATCATGATATAGACTGTACAATTCATGGTTAATTCCTATTCTCCATCCATATTCATCCTTTGTTGGTCCATATATTTTCCTGAGAACTTTCCTCTCCCATGTGTTTAATAGGTTTTCTGCCATTTTTGTAAGGGTCCAAGTTTTACTTGCATATGTTACAACTGGTCTGATTACAGTTTTATAAATAGTTTTCTTTGTTTCTCTTGTAATTCTTTTACTTTTGGGTATTTTCTGACTATTGAAGTATGCCCTGTTTCCGGCTGATATTCTTTCTTTTATTTCTGTTAGTAATTTGTTTCTTTCATTTAATAAAGATCCTAGGTATTTGAATTGATTTACATTTTCAAAAGTCTGGTTTCTAATTTTAATTGCTTCTTCTGTTTGTTCTTCTCTTATCATGGTCATATATTTTGTTTTTTGGTCATTAACTTCCAGCCCTGCTTGTAGTGATGCGTCTTCTAATTCAATAAGGGATTTTGATATGTCTTTAATACTTTTCCCAGTGCTATGTCATCAGCATATGCAAGATAATGAAGTGGTTGGTTGTAGAGTGTGCCCATTGATTGTGGGTCTTGAGTTTCCCTCAGAAAGTATCCTGTTATCGTTCCTCGAGTGTCAATGTGTATGTTTCTCATAACTCTCTCTGTTAGGTTAAAAAGCATACAAGACAGTGAGTCTCCCTGTCTTAGGCCTCATCTAATCTGAAATTCCCTTGAATATTCTCCTTGAACCTTGATTTTGCTTTTTGCATTGTTTAGTGTTACATGTATCAGTCTTGCCAGTTTGTTGGATATGCCAAACTCCTGCAGAGTCTCATATAGATATTTTCTTTTGATGCTGTCATAGGCCATTTTATAGTCCATATAGAGTTGATGTACTGGTATAATATATTCATAGCATTTCTCTAATAGGCATCTGATGGTGAAAATCTGATCAGTCGTTGATCTGTTAGGCCTGAATCCACATTAGTAATCACCTAGTATTTCTTCAGTGTAAGGTTGTAGTCTATTGGCAATAGGCTTTGTCAGTATTTTGTATGTAACATTTAATAGGGAGATTCCTCTGTAGTTTGTGCACTGAAGTTTGGACCTAAGTAAATACCTTTTGCAATTAGTAGATGGCACTTAGTGACTTACATACATGTTATATTTATTTTTACCCAACCCTTTATTTTATTTTGTTTATGAATTCGCTATTTCGAAGTGTACTTGTAACACAGAGTCTGGTGAATACCGGAATTTGGCATTGGCGCCGGGAAACAAAAATTTTGCCACTGGCATAGCCCAAAAAAATATACGTCACAGCACGCTGAACATACGGTGGACTAAATATTACTGTAATGCCTCTACTACTTAGTACTATCTGACCACTTAGTACTATCTGATTACTTATTACTATCTGACTATATCTAGAGTTCATTTGTGAATATACATGGCAGCCTTTTGACGATAATTCGTACAAAACATTGCATGCTATTTTTACATCATTCGAGATTCAAAATTTCTGGAAAAATATTTAAGTTTTTAAATAACGTACGTACTTTAGTATTGAATTAAATATTTAAATATTTGGACCCCCCCACACACACAATCTCCTAAATCAACACCACTCCATTCTCCTCTCAGGGCAGACTTAATATAATTATTTATGGTCCCCAACCAATCATATTTATTGATCCATTCCCTGCTTAATGTGGAATGCAATTGCAAATTAAAACTAACTAACAACCGAAAATGAACTTTTGAATTATTATTTTATAAAAGCGGAACTAACTACCAGAATGTATATTTTTTTAACCTGGTCTCTTAAAAATCATAGTTCTGATGGATCTAGGCATACAATTGTAAAAGATATCTCAAAATCATACATTGTAAGCCAAAATCTTACAAGTCAACAGGTCTGTTATTAACCCCAAAAAGCTATTGAGAAAAAAAAAGGTTTAAAAAAGAATAAATTGAATCTTTGCTAACATTTCTCTCACCAAAGCCATTTCATCTTGATGAGATTAAAAATTAAAACCTAAAACTTTCTAAACTATATAGAACTTGTCCAAATAGACCAGAAGCCGATTGGATTGTCATACAATTATTATACTGATCAGTTATATACAAGAGATGTAACCAATTACTCTTGTTAATTTATTATTCATTATTTTAATTCTAATTTTAATTTATTTCTGTAAAAAGATCATTTCTTCAATTAAAATTTATGGTACGAAAAGTAGTGGTTCCCAAAGTGTGCGAAATGTTAAAAAAGTTTCATAATTTCAATTCAATGTGATAGGACATGACATCTAGCCAACCTGATGAAAACCAGTATTGATTATAATTGATATCTTCGTTAATAAACCTGCCCTCCTCTCTTAGTTTTGGCTGGGAAAAATTAATAACCCACACCCATAAGCTGACTACATAAAATAATATGCTAGTGTAAGCACCACAGTATTAAAAAAAGATTATGTATGTATAAGACAAATACCATATCTTAACATTTCAAAAAATAGCTGACTGCGGCTTGGAAAGAAAAAGATGGTAGCATTGTCTTTCCATGCATGTATTCCGCTATAGATATCAATCAAGTTAACAAGTTTGCATAGATGTTGATTGCAAATATAGGTCAAATGCTGGTAACAAACCATATCAAAAAGGGATTATAAAAATAGATTTGAGCTTTTGCTACACTTATAAAACATGACAATGTGACTTTTCGTTCTAGATTGTATGTACTTAGGTATTCTATAAGCACAGCCAATCTTGGCAGTCACAAAATAAGGACAAAACTAGTGACCTATTTTTTAATACAGCTCTAGGTTGGTTTAGTAATCAATGTTTTTGACATTGTTTTCTATAAATGAAAAAAAAAACAACAACATTGTTGTCTTTAAGTGAATCAATGTACCTAGAAAAAATTATATAAATCCTGCACTTATTCTCCTTGAAATATTTCACCAAAAAGTCAGCTTTAGAATGAGAATATACTTTAAATCACTTAGTAATAACTATCTGCAGAGGCCTCTACTAATGGTTACTAGAAAGGATTCAGCAAGGGGGCATAGAATTGAATAAGTTTGGGAACCTAATTATTATATTAGCTTACCTCTTTTTGACTGCATGTCTTGGGCCAGAACTTCAACAATCCCTTTATCACCTATTATAAACAAATTTATTTAACTGTTTATTAATTTTTTCATTAGTTATATTAAAAATAAGAACTTATTTTGTTTAGAATATTCACACCTGAAATACTCCACCTATGTTTTGTCTTACAAGTAAAATGCATTCTTCTAGGGAATTTCGGCTACCTCCCAATTTTTAAAAGACTCATTGATTTGATATTAAATTAATTTTACGAGAGAAAAAAACAACCCCATTTTTGTTTCTTAAATTATAAACTCCAAAACTGGTAATTAATCAATCCATTTTGAAAACATTTAATAAAACAACATTACTTCTAGTGTATAGCATATAGTTCTTTAAAAATAAATTTAAAAATAGAGAAACATGAGAAGACTTACATCTTCTGTTAATGAAGCATCTTTTTCCAAAAATTGGACAACACAGTAAGCAAGCTGTAGAACAAAAGTTTTTAAATAAAATTGCAGCAATTGTATTTCTAAGAAATAACTTCTAAAATTGTGATAAGACCCCTAATTTATCAAAATAACACAAATATAATAATGAGGTTCTGTTTAATTTAGTAACAGTTTATTTTTAGATTAATAAACCGGTGTTAGTAAATAATGTAAAAGCTTTTAGAATGCAAATCTATGTTGAGCTTTTCATTTTCCAGTTTTTTTTTACCATACCCTATACCTAAAATATGGTTTTGTTTAAATCACACATCAATCAGTTTCCACAGAGGTTTTATTAAAGTTCCCCTAACTCAAAAGCCAAAAGAGCAGTTCTTAGGAGTTTGGGGGCCCTAAGCATGGAGCATAGGTTGGGGGCCCCGGAAGGAGGGGTCCAGGGGTGGAGCTCCCTCGGGCTGAGGAGAAAACACCACCCACCACTGCGCTTCCTCCATTCTGCCTTCATCAATGTTTCCTCTTTCCCATTCCCACGGCCAAGCCCCCGATTTCCTGTCTGCCACCCCAAAGCTCCCCCCTGCTGTTCCTTTCCCCTGCCTCCGAATTCAACTCAGAATGATAAATTTCAGGATGAGGAAGGTACGTGAGTTACACAGACGGCTGCAGTGCCTCATGTTCGGGGCCCTACGCGGATGGGTAGTCAGCGCATGCCTAAGAACGGACCTGATGCCAAAAAATATAATGTTTAAAGTAAGAAAATGTGGATTTGAATTTTGTTTATATATTCCATTAAGTTGTTTGAGGCATTTTGTGGGGAAATGTAAATTTATTTTTTTCAGTCAAAATGAATATAAAAATCGATTTACACATACAAGAAAGATTTAAATGAATTTTTAAAAATATTACCTGAGCATGATAGAGACTTAAACTGCGAGACTTATGCAGTGGGATTAGAACCTTCATGAGGAATTGCCTATGTTCTGCCTTCAAAGGCAATGCAAATCCATTGATAATACTTCCTAGAATTTCTAGGAGTTCACCCACCCCATTAAACTGCTCAGTTTCGTATATGAACCTGTAATTTTGAAAATGAAATTGATCAATGACTTATATAAAAAATATAACGTCTTTATAAAACATGCAAATACAATAGTTTTCACATACAGTAATAGAATTTCATAAAAATCTTCCAAGCTGTCATTGATAATATTATTCCATTCTTACATTTCAACTTTTTTTTTTTATGGTGTAAGGATTTTTAAAAAATATTTTCCTACTAACATTTTTTTTCACCCTGTCAAAAAAGATATAGTCTACCATATTTTTTACCGTAGCCCAATAAACATTTTAACAGATAATTAATTTAGTCTCACGCCCAATAAACATTTTAAAAGATAATTAATTTAGTCTGTAAAATAAATTCAATTACAATAGAACTGATATTTCAAAAAGAATTAACAAATATAGATTTCAGTTCCCTTCTGTAGAGCTGATCAAATGACATAAGCTAAATTGTCATTCTTTACTTAATAGGACTTGTTATTTAATGGTGGAAATCTATTAATAGAACTACCGTTCATCCAGGTACTTTCGTCAGATAAAATGTCAACACTGTTCAAACCTACTATGTTAGCGAATAAGCCCTTAACCTTTATCAAAACATGTTTCCAGCCATACTTTACGTAATATTTTACAGTTTTTATACTGCTATTTTGTGAAATGGGACTTCATAGTGCGTTCGGCACATGTAACAGTGATTCTAGATACAAGGATTGTCTGAACAATATGCTTAAACACACAATTAGCTGCCATGTTTTAAGAAATAGTCGGATGTTCTAAAAATAGTAATGATATGACGTCTGAGAAATGACTAACCCTATAGGAAAATGTTTTACCTGAGAAATATATTATTAATCTGTTTTCTAATGAATGCTCTTAATCCCAAAAATTTGCCATATATCCTGTGCAGGACGGTCTTGAGAAAATCTCTTTCACGTGGGTCTTCACTGTCAAAGAGCTCCAGGAGCTGTAAAAAAAATATCATCACAATCAAAAGATACTCATATTATCAATTTAAAAAATTATAATTTAAGAAGTTAATTTTTTTTTTAAATTTCCAGGACAAAATATTATTTACCTTACATTATTTCAAATAAAGTATTTAAATAAAGGTAATTTTAGTGGCACTTTTTTAATTACTTGCAAAAAAAATAATAAAAAATTGGAAATAATGGAGATTTGGCATACCAGTACTATGAGAAACTGACTGGGGTTATATATACAAATTTGTTCACATTTTAAAGATTTTTTAATTTAAAAAAATCACTGGTGGATAGATTTAGGTAAATATTTTAACTGTATTTCTGAATACTTAATTGAAAATCCCAATTTTAGCCTCTATGATAAGGTAAATCTCCAGATAATTTGCAGATGTCAAAAACCATCAAATAATAAACAACAAGGTACTACACATGTCATACTTTTAAAAAATGAATTATCTTATGTTTTGGAACAACTAAAGTTATTCAATAAAAATAGAAGCTTAAAGAAATATTAACTATAATAAAAATGTGCAAAAACCTTACCTGAAGTACAAATCTTTGGTCTATATATTTTTTTGCCAAACTGGGCTGGAAGTCTGGAGATTCTAAAAAGCGTAGAAAAAACTCATACACAATCTGAGGAAGAATTTTCAAAAAATATTAATCTAAATAATTAAAATTCAGACAAAATGCTATTTCCATTCAGCAAAATAATGCAAATCTTAACTGTCCAACAAATGATACACTCAAGCATGGCAACGAAAGAAGTTAAATAATTATTTATAAAAAACTTTTTTATAAGTGATTGTTAATCATTACTTGTAAATGTGGCCATGATGCCTCTAGAGTAGGGTCATCTTCTTCAGGATCAAAATCTGGGTTGTCATTGGGGGGAAGAGTTCGGAAGATATTACAAGCAATCTGTAAATGAAAATACAAACATTTTTAACGTATAAATAAATGGCTGTTCTTTTATTTACTTAAAAACTATACATTCATAATAACAAAAGCAGTCAAGCATTTTGTAGTATTTTTTTAAAATTTAACATCAAGTATTTCATCTATTATGAATTAATAATGTTCATATCTATTATTAAACTTATGATTAGAATTAAAAATCCTTTTTGCAGAATATTCAACAATATCTAACCATGCGAACAACTTCAGGATACACAGGTTCCGTAAGCACATTTCGAGTTGCAGTGATATAATCTACTAGTTCATTAAGAGCTGCACGTTTTATTTCCTTGCTCTTCAGGTCTGTAACAGGGTCCATAAAGTCAAAGACCACACAACATTGCTGTAGCTTCTTGATGAAAAGCTCCTGCTGTTCATTTTGTGGTGTATCTGTAAACATAGCATTATATTACTCAAATTATTGTTTTTATTAAGGGTTAAATTTATTCTTCCTTAATCTGTGAAAATTATTACCAAATATCTCCTTTTCTTGAAACCCCTCTAGTAATAGAAAAACAAAAAACTTGACCACCTATGTTAAACTAATTTTAAAAAAAATCAAAAGCAAATTTCAATAATCTGACCAAGAATAAAGAATATTTCGTTACTTCGCTTGTCACAAAGTGGGTGTGCGGCCCACCAGCACCCACTTTGTGACAAGTGAAGTAACGAAATCCCGCCAGCACCCACTTTGTGACAAGCAAAGTAACGAAATATTCTTTATTCTTGTTATTTTCTTAACAGCTTTCCTCACTTTGTGGCCCCAGAAGAAAAAAAATTATTCTTTATTTTTATTATTTTCTTAACAGCTTTCCCCCTGTCCTATTTTCTTTAGGCCCGCACCAGTCCTGTCATATTTTCTTTTGGCCCAAACAAGCTTTTCATAAAGTATTACAGCCCGCCTTACATTTTGAGCTGAGCAGGCCTGCTCTAGACTAAGAAAATGATGTATTATTAAGGGCTATTCTTTCATTCCTGGCTTAAATCGTAAAAAATATAATAATTGTATATTTTCATAGGTATAATGAAACCTGCACAAAGATTTATTCAATAGATCTTAATATTTTCATTTTCTTAAAATGTATTGTAATTTTGTTAAGCATTATATTACAGATACAATTATTTTTTTTTAATACAAACCCCCTGAAATTATTTAATTTTCTAATATTCTTAAAATAAGTGAACATGGTTTAAACTGGATAGAACCCTGAAAACACAGATTTGTTGATCTATTTCGTGTGTGTAATTATTTTTAATCATCCATCTTTTTAATGCAAGTCTTTTAATAACCTGATGTGTATAACCATCCAATCAACCAGCAGTTGAAAAATTTTGTGAATTAACTACTAAATTTGCTTTTTTGATACAGTACACACCTAGTAACTGTTGAGGAAGCTATTCATTTATTTATTTTTTTAAATAAAAAATTAACACTCAACATGGTTTCGAGATCTATACTTTATTTGCTTTGTTATTATAGGCTTCCTGCAAACACTTTTTGTTTTCTTTCCTTCCCTGTTTTGTTATGTTCCTTTCTTCAGGTTTGACCTTACTTTGTTTTACTCATATCCTATTTTGTTATTATAAGCTCAATTTAGTGAAAGAGTGGTTCAAAGCAGCAATGAATGGAAAAAGATCATAAATGGCATTGTGGTGGAGTGACACAGTTTAAGTCTAGAAGAGAGAGTAAATATTATTCTGGCCATCTGAAGATTGTGTTATAAAATTGTAATTCTTTTGTAGATTGTGTTATAAAATTGTAATTCTCTTGGTCTGATACAGAGTTTATAAACATTAAAAATTTATTTGAAAGCAAGCGCCAAGTAACTTGAAAATAAATAATAATAATAAATATAACTTTTTAAAAGAATCTAGGATACAAACTGAATTGGCCATTTTCTAAACATAATATGTAGATATGTGTAAATTTTAGATTTTTTAGATTAATATTATTAACATATACTAAATAACTAAAATGCAAAATAAAATAACTATGGCTACCATTTTAATTAAACTAAATAAATATTTTTGCTATGTGCAGCATTGTGAAAATATTGTACAGTACAGTAGATGGGGCTTTAATAAAGTATAAATATGCAGTATTTTTGTTTTGTATATTATTCATATTTACTTCAGTTTTCCCTGCACCTTTTTACAGAAACTTTGGGATTTATATTAAGTTGATGCATAATATACTTGAAATTTTTATGGAATTTTAAATGTTAAAATAGCTTTACTACTTAAAATAACTAGAAAATTAACTGTTTCAACAATCCCCATTTTATATTAATATGCAGACTTATAATAACATTTGCAAAATTATACAACTTCAATTTTTTTCATAGAATAGGGAACAAGTTACAGAATTGTTCAATTCAAAAGAATGTTAATAAAAAAATGTTACTTTTATACTTTCATTTAATGTTGATTGTTTTTCACTTATGAGCAAAATTAAAAGCTACTAATTCTGTTGCAAAATAAAGCTATGAGTTATCCTACAGTTGTGAAAGTGTATAGTATACAGATTTTGATTAACATAGTTATTTTGTCAAACTGTTTATCATTTGAGAAATCCAAATTTAAACCATTAATGGTTTACATTTCATTGTTATGAATTTTTAAAGTTCACTTTCTTACTGTTTCACTCATGGTTCAAATTATAAGCTCATAAAGGGAAGTGGAAATTTCATCCATGATATCTATCACTACTGGTTTGTTATAGTAATTGATTGAACTGTTCTGGCTCAGTGTGCAGTATTTACTGAGCACCAGCAAGTACCTATAATCATTATCTAGCATAATTTAAAATCACCTAATCACAAACCCTGGAACTGATTAATAGTCCTAAACCACATTTTTTGGAAAATAATATTGTTAGTACATCCATTTTTGGAAATGAGCAAAGACAGATTATTCTAGTCCCCAAGGTTCTTTACATAAACTGACCCTATTAAGCATATCCTCCAGTGTTCTATATTTTGATACACCACATAAAGCAAGGATATGAGTACTGTACCGAATTTATAGTGCAGGTCAAACAAATTAAAAATTAAATACTATTTTTTGCTCTAAAATTAGGGTCATGTTCACAAGAGTTATATAAATAATAAAAACAATCATTTTGTAAAAATACAATTGACAAGTGATAATCGTCGGAAAGCTGATTTAAAAAAATTCAGTAGGCAAGGAGTTTAGGATATGAATGGCACATTTTAAAATAACCTAGACCTATCGACCAGCTTTTTTAAATTATAGAGAAAACAATAAATTACTAACTAACAGCAAAAGATGCATTGAAAAAGGTAGAATACTTAAATATCACTGCACATATCCTCTCCCCTATTCTAACAATGATAGTGCTGCTGGACATGGCGTTACATGGACTATCCATCTATATCAATAATGATCGGGTGGAGGGGGGCTGTCTATGAATATGTGCTACATTGGCAAGGGTGTCTAGCTTCTGTCACAAATTTCTGATGATTGACCAAACATGTCTCACAACATTTATGATTATGGATGGACCCGACTCCTACCAGCCTACCACTAACTATTTAAATAATTATTAGCCAAAAAAATAGTCAATATATTATATGATTATAACCTACAAAAGCCTTATGAGTAGATCTTAAGGTGGCCTGCTTATGTTTCTTATTCTTATTAATAATTGTTCGACCTATTTATTTACTTTGATAAAAATGACAACACAGCTGACCTGAAACTCTGAAACTATCTGCTATGTATAACTTATACTACAAGTCTATAAGTAGAGGCAGAGTGTATAGCCCTAAGCCTTGTATAATATATGTGATATGCATAGTGGAGTAGTATTAATTTGAAACTTAGCTACTGGCACTAGTGAGCACACTCTAACTTTAATAAGTCTAACTCAAGACCCACAAGAGGAAGAGAGTGCAGTACCATTATTTATTAACACTCACTTCTTAGTCTTATTCTTAAAGTTCTGACTTCCTATTGAAAGTTATTACAATTGAGAGGCAGCCCCGTTCCCCCCTCCCCAGTTACTTGTCACAAAATCAGTACAGTCACAAACATATTTATACCTTTCAAATGGGGTAACGCCTGAAGTTCTGGTGCAGTGTTGGCACGGTAATGCGATGATCCTTGTGATCGCTTTTGTTTCTTCGATTTGACAGCTGCTTTAGCAGTGAATGGGTCAATGCGATCGGCGAGTTTTGCCGACATTGTGATTTGACTACTATTGCGGTTAAACCGCTATGAAGTGGCTAAAGCCCAATTTACATGTGCTTCAAGATTGGTTCGTTAATGGACATTTGCAGTCTTCATGAACTAGCATACACTTACACACTGGACTAGTTATTTATTATACTCGAGCCGATAAAATCCGTGGATACACTTGACAGCACAGGTTACCGACTTCTTACTAATTAAACAAATATTTCTTTTCCGTGAACAATGTTGTTCTTCAGAGAAATGAACGTCTTTATTAAAAAAAACGATCAATAACATGCAATTTAGTAGATAGATGATTAACAATGAGGAAAACAAAATATCGCAGTGTGTTGCTACTCAAGATAATGGTTGCCCATTTCTCGTCTTAATTCAAGCACTTTGAGATTTTGACGAGATTTTGAAATGACCTTGACCCAGAGAAGGTCATTGGGTTGAAAGGTAGGCGTGCCTATGAATGGGCAAGACTGGTAACATACTGTTATTGGTGTTAGTTGTGGTTACACAGATTAAGGAATTACAATTAATACAATTTAGCGCCCCCACCCCCGAAAATATTATCTTAGAGTAAAAACTTTCCCTCCCAAAAAATCTGTCTTAATTTAAGCTGCCTTTTATATTCGGTTCAGTAGAAGCTTATCTTATCTAAATCACTAAATGAAAATACGTTACTCCTCCTCCCCCATACACCCATCATAATCATAAAATTAACTCGTATAATTATTTTTTATTTGAAAAAAGTTTCAACGATACAATATAATTTGTAGAATATACAATTTTGGGAGTTTTAAATAATCGGATAAACCGATAACTGTAATTAACTGTCAAAGTAGGTATAAGCTGTTTTCGTGGAGATGGAAAAAAGTAATAAAAAAAACAATATTAGTAAAGGTCGAAGCCACTTTATTATAAAGCACTAGTTTTTTTGTTTGTTTTTTTCATTCATTAAGAATTAAAATAAGATCAGTGAAATTCTATTTTGTTTGATTGTTATATAGCTAATTTTGAAAAATCAAAGTATGCCTACACATAAACCCTCACAGATATAATATTTTCATTGGATCTCTATTTCAAACATACATTTAAAAAAAAAAAAACTAGTGTACGAGTAATATAACCAGTGGCGTAACTAGGGTTAGTGTTGCCTGGTGGGGGCCAAGATTTTTGCTGCCCCCTTCCTGTAAATGAAAGTATTGTGTGGGCGGAAAATTCCAACCCTCCATTTAAAGAGAGAGAAAAAAGTATCGTCCGTCCTTCTTAGGTCACTGAATATAACATCATACAACAAATATTATGCATTACAATTTGGTTTTATTGGCTTCGCTGATGAGAACTGGTAACAGATTATACCAAAGATATTTTTCCCCTTCAGTTTCTTAACTTCTACACTCAAAGCAAGATTACAGCTTGTCGTGTCTGACCCATGCAAGCTCTCAAATACGAATGAATCAGTTTTAACTGACAGAAAGATCTGGTCACATTTCCTGCATCGCGTCTTGTTTCACTGGTCACATTTTACTGCATCACTTCTTGTTTTACGGGTCACATTTCATTATTATTGAAAAACTTTGAGCATACATATGCGCCAAACAGTCTCATCTGGTACTGAAATGGTAAGTGAATGATCTCTTTGCCTTGTTGTCATCTGTCTCAGAGTTATTTTTTAGTGTGTTCATTCGCATCGATTTGCGAAATGCGGTTTACTGGCTTAGGAAAAGGGGTATTAATTGATGGACTGCATTCAAGTTGTGAAATCAAATATAAGGACAAGGTATGGTAAGCTTTAATTCTTTGACTGGACAAAAGATTGACATTTCGGCTAAGATCCTTCATCTGGAAAAAGGGGGAGGGGGGAGGGACAGTCCTACCGGGCGTTGCTTTCGGCCAGTTGCAGAGGGTTTTTATTTTCATGGTGGGGGTGGAACAAATCTTGACCCGCCTTGGGGGCACTTACCCTTAGCTTTATACGCAACTGAGACAGTGTTTCCCAACGTGGGGCGTACACTTGACAAAGCACCAAATTTGAAGATTATAGGGGGTGGGGCATTTAGTCTCTTAGAACTTAGAACCAGACAAATTAATTTTTCTAAAAAGGGTGTGGGAGTGTGTGTGTGTGTGGGGGGGGGGGCTGTTATACAGGACATAATAATATGTTTTTAAAAATATTTTTTATCATGCAATGTTGAATCTAAAAACCTAAATTGGCAGTTTAAATGAAATTCAAGCTTCCTTAAGGTATTTCGGAGACATTTATTTTTAATCTCTAGGGTAAAAAAAAGATTTTAAAATACTGATATATTCTAAATGTTTGTAGTCTGTGCTACCTTGCTCAAGACAGTTTACACATCGTTCACTCAGATTTTCAAACATATCCCGGAACAAATTTTGCTGCCGGGTCCTTCAAAAAGATACACTTTGCTAGTGCGTTGCACAAACAGTTCTTGGTGGCTCTTCGCAAGGGACAGCACTCTCTTTTTATAAGTCAGTTTTCCTGCAGCATGGCTAAGCATTCTCGAGCGGTATGGTTGGTCGCCCCACCTTGTTTATTTGTGAAGGGTTCTTACACGACATATACTCCCCAAACCCTGAAATTGGACGATTATCATGTCCCTACAAAGTTCTTGGTTGATGGTTATACCGTTGCCTTCCGCATCCTTAACCCGCTTGCCGTAGACTTTGCCAGGTGAATGCAGCACGTACTGGAGAACGCGTGCGTCAGTCTCATCCATTGAAACAGTTACTGGTCCACCAGAGTTCCCCTTCCTCTGATTGCTTACAAAAAATTCATTCTCACTACTGGGAATAGATGAGACCGCAGCTACATATATACATATGCCAGCGTTCCCCAGATGGTAGTCCGTGGGACCAGTCCGCACAACATTAGTCAAGAACTTTGGTGGTGGTGGTGGGGACGGCGGGAAGTGAAAGGGGCAGGGGGGGCTAAACAAACAAAAAAATAAAAAGAAAAAGATTATTCAGGGCTGTTTAGACATGTGGATCGGATAGACAAGTTGGCTCACTTGACATATATTATTATTTTTGCCCGATTCAATGAGCTCAACGCATTCATGGGTCACAATGGCTGCCAAAATTGACGGTCATAAACAAATGCTAGACGCATAGAGTAGTGGGGTGTCATAAAATTGTTTTGATATGTTTCACTCCTTAGCAGCAACCATCATTGGTTCAGGGAGAAGCGCTTGATGACACATCTATACCTAAAATCACGCCCCTGATGAGCATAGTGTATTGTTACGCACTGACTTTTATTGGGAGAAATTAATCTCCTATTTTAGTTTTAATTGGCTCGTTGTAAACAGTGCCTAACAAAGGACGATACCATAGAATCAACAATATTAAAGATGCGACCCAAAACAGTTTCTATTTACAATTAATAAGATTTATTAAGTCTTAAGATAATTACAAAAGAAAAGAAAATATAATTACAATCTTCAACTTACAGTATGGTAGATCTTGTCCTTTCTAAGACCTCTAATAACCGCCTATTGTATGACCTTATTAGAACTATTATTCACCAACTGAATCGGGAACTATACCGCTTCCTTTCTTCCAACAAAAAGAAAAAACTCGACAATCTTAGGCCCACTAACAACTCTACACCTCATCCTACTGTCACAGGCAACAACTTAGTCGTGTGCATCCCCCCTGAACTTCCACTCTCTGATGACGAAAGGTCGCTACTTTCTAAGGGTCTCAAATTTATTCCTCTGAAACCATCTTGCGACCGATATCTACTTCTTTCGGATTCCCACCGCTACTTTCGTTCCTTGAGGCTTCAGTTTCACTTCGGTGGGAAAAGTACCGACCTCCCCGAAGACGAGATTTTTCCATTTCATAGGGAACGCAAATCTACTTGGACACCACCTTCTAATCAATCTAAAGCTTTAGACTTATATATAAAGAGCACGGAACATGACATCAAGAACCTCTCTTTACCTCCACTCCGGAAATCCAATCTTTCTAAAAGAGAATCACTCGCACTCTCTAAGCTGCGCAGTCGGAAAGATATCGTCATCAAACCAGCTGATAAGGGGGGAGCTGTTGTGGTGTGGGACAGAGATCTGTACATCAAGGAGGCTCATAGGCAACTAGAAGACAGCCAGTTCTACCAACCGAGGACCAACAACCCTATCACCAAACATAACGACATGGTGAAAGGGACTATCAAGAAAATGATTGCAGAATCAGCGCTCCCCAAATCGGCCTCTGCCCTACACATCTTTGATAGTGACCTCGGTAAGCCATGCTTCTACCTACTTCCCAAAATTCATAAGTATGGTAACCCTGGCAGACCCATTGTCTCAGCATGCTCTTGCCCCACCGAACACATCTCGGAATTCCTTGATGGAGTTTTTCAACCCATCGTTGCCTCACTGCCTACTTACATTAAGGACACTAACCATGCTCTTCAAACCTTTGAATCCATCATAATCCCTCCTGAAAAGAAACATCATCTATTTCTTCTTGATGTATGTTCTCTATACACTTCCATCCCCCACACTGACGGTCTCTTAGCAGGGCTACCATATCTTGGGAAATTTCCCAAGATCTTGGGAATTCACTACCCCATTCAGGGCCAAAACTCACTTTAAAAAAAAAACAACCCAAGATCCTTTAAAAAAACAAAAACAACCCCTTGTATATTGTTATGATCTTGGGAAATCTTGGGAAATGTTTTGACCAAATCTTGGGAATTAAAAATAATTGAATGGCAGCCCTGATTTCAACATGACTTGTGATGCAAAATAGATGTTACAGATTTTGCAAATCCGTTCAAGCAGCGATGTTATTATTGTTACACACTTTACTTTCCCTAATTCTTAAAATATCGTATTCCTACTCTATCAATATCATTTATCTTGACCGCACATGACTCTTGAACCTTGTCCTTGTTCCATACCTACAACATGACCGCAAACATACTACCCTAGTCATTTGCGACAAACAGAATCTACAGTCAAAGAGAAGACATATTTTTTAACCTTCTCTTGCATTAACTAAATGTGCTAACATTCTGACCAGCCATCAGCAGTGCTCAGACAGACACACATTAAATAAATCTTATATTGTAGAAAGCCTTAATTTTATATAACTATTTACACTAATTAAATTTGTTAAAATAATGTAATAACCAGTCAATTTTTTAGATTAACATTTTAATAGAGAAAACACATGATTGGTGACGTAAACTAATCTACCCCCCCCCCCTCGTCCACAAGTGTCAAACATTTCCACACACCCCCCCCCCCCTTCTCCATTTTGTTGACATAGTAAATGTACGACCCATGAAATCAGCTCTCGGTGCTCCGAATCATGGGTTGAGTTGAACGATGAACTGACCATGAACTGTGGAAGCCATGAGGTGAATGAATTCATTCTTCAACTATAAGTCAAAGATGATGTTACTTTCGTTACGCACAGATTAAGATGTGACCCTCTTTTTCAATAATTAAACGTGACGAAGGACTGAAAACCAGTAAACAATGAAAAACGATACCAAAGCTAGTGATACTAAGAATATTTGATTTAATTATACTTATTCTAGTAAATTTATATGATTAATACAAAATCAAATAGACGGAAATAAAAACTATATTAATTTACAGCAAAGCAAGTGGAAAGGACTCGATCTTCGAAGGATTCAAATATTAACACACACACACAGAATTGAGCACACGCTAAGAGTACAGTTTTTGTAAGGCTCCTATCAATATGCCCTGTGTCTAGGAAAATTAGCAAATATCTCTCCCAGCTAGGAAAGCTGCCGCCTTATATATAGTATAGTGAGAAAGTTGGAACCCTGCAGAAAAAAATATAGACATTGTATCACGCTATAGCATTCTTTAGAACAAATTCTTACGTAGTCGAAATTTTATCAAAATGAAGTGATCTTACAAGGTCAAGTTCAAGAAATTATATGCAATGAAGACGTCTCTTCAAAATGTCTCACATTTTACTTTTCTGCATGAATCTGCATACGCTGTTTATAGAAGCCATGCAAATCTACGGTTATTGACACCCAATGAGCAGACAAAGATTGTTGTCGCCCTCCTTCCACGAAAATAAATGTCTGCCATTGACCAAAAATTATGCGTGGGGCTGTATATTAAGTGTGCACATTCAATACATCAGTATATCACAGTAAGGCAGTGTTGTCAGCCATGGGCGCCCTCAAAAAACTTTCGGGGGGGGGGCAAAAAATCGATTAACTTTCCAGGGGGGTGGGCAAAATTTTTTTAGTAATGTTTTAATATAGTTTTAATTTACTGTAGCGTATTTGTATGGTGAACGAACGGACAGGACATCAGCTTAATTACTTTCTCTTTACTTTAATAAATTTTTTGTCTATTTTTGTCCAAATTTTTTTATCCAATCAATCCAAAGGGGGGGGGGGCAGGGGGGCAAGTGCCCCCCCCCTTTCCATTACCAGCGGACGCCCATGTTGCCAGCACTAAGTGGGTAACTAACTGCACCCCGGTTTCAATCATTCCCACCATATTACCATATAGCCGCGGTGGGCAATGTCTGTTGTTTTTAGCCACAAGTGGCCATCATGTCACTACGATGGTCACATTCCTAAAAAATCAAATATTTACAATAGATTTATAATTGGAGACAAAATATTTATTG